>JAPDSC010008269.1:4839-26282 GCA_026290005.1 Latrodectus geometricus | reverse complement strand
TTTTTTTTTTTTTTTTTTTTTATTTTTTTTTTTATTTTTTATTTATTTATTAATTTAGTTATGAGTACTAGGTTTTAAAAATGTAAGACAACAAGCAGAAAATTCGAGACATTTTAGTTTTTCTTTTATTATGGTGAAAATGCTAGCCAGGCGGCTAAAATAGTGAGAGGTGTATATCGTCTTATGTAAGACTGTAACAATCAGTAACAATTTTGATTTCGTCGATTCCGTTCGGGTATATTTGATGTTAGAGATGCACTTCGCATGTGGATAAACCATCGTCAAAAATGTCTATAAAATATCAAATATGATCGAAGTTAACATGTCATCAGTCGTAGCTTCGCGCAAATCCTAAAAATCTATATGAAAACTCTTTGAAACCATTTTACAAAACTAATCCGACAAAAGTTACATAAAGTTCACGTAAAAATAATGGATTTCTTTTTTCCCCCAAAATAATATATTTTGACATCACATATTTCTCAAACTTCACAAAAATGACGAAATTTCAAAAAATTAAATAACACACATTCGAGTTTTCTTTATAATTTTATTTATTGTGTTTATTTTTTAACTTTTTTCCAAGCTAATACAATTCTAATAATGATCGTAGTTAAAATATTTTTATTGATTAAAAATAAAATTGTAGTTAGGTAATACTAAACCTAGCTAATGGAAAAGAAACTAAAATATCCCTCTATCAAGGTATTTCTTGATAAGATTTTTTTAATTTTAAATTAATTTTGATATGAAGATTTTAGTATTTTTTTTTAATGCCGTTTGATTTGAATTCGTAAAGAAATTCCTAGTAAAAATTATAGTTTAATTTATCTGATTTTTACCATAGGGAGATATATTTAAGAATTTCCTATTTTCAAATAAAAATGTATATAAAATGCCTTTTTCTACGATTTATTTATTTAATTTTTTATTTTCCAAAAATCATCAAGACGTTGTGAAATTCATGATTTAATAGTGTAGTATTAAAATCCCCATTATGTTAATTATTTTTACATTTTGCTGTATTTATTTTTAATTAGCACTGCCTCCAAATTAACAAATATTTTATTTGCAGTTTCTTTTTATTTAATTTGTATTCATGATTTTCGTTGACCCTATTTGAAGTCAAATTGAAAATACTGTTCTCCATTTGTCGTTTTCCGCCCTCTATTTCGACCAGTTCTAAAGATGGTATGGTAGGTAGATTTACAGCTAGGATTGCTGTATGCACCTTGAAGCGGTGAAAAGATATAGTATCTGGAAACGCCCCCCACAGTGAAAGTATGTGGTAAATTACACTATCTTGTTGTGGCACGCGCCACCCGTCATTTTCGAATTTTCCGCTCCCTGCAGGATGTTCCTCTACAAACCCCACCGCCTCAGGAGTTCAAGGTCAGAGAAACTTACCCTTGTTTTCTTGAAAAAGAAAGGCTCTTCTTATTACCCAGAAAAAAACCCCTCTCATTGTCCTTTTTGAATAGTTTTACGATTTGCTTTCCACAATGGAGAATAAATGGAGAAATCGTCAATACTCCCTCCTGAAAACACTTTTAAACAAGTAAAAAGCTGAATTACTTGTAACAGCTGTACACGACTGTGCTTTAAGTAACTTTATAAGTTCAAAACGAAATTCTTCTATTTTTTTCTTTTCTTTACTCCTTTACATGATGTTAAAATTTTCAAAACAAGCAAACTCTATCTTTGAAATTGTATTAAACGAATAATTTCAAGAATACAAGGGCAGTGTATTCCTACTATTTTAAAAATGATAAAATATAAGTTATAAATATAATAAAAAATTTAAATAAAATTTTGTAGTTAGCAATACATAGAAACAAGTGAATGAAAACTAAATAATAAAAAAAAATGTAAATCATGCTAATTATTCAAATTGTTCCTGACTACAGATGGGTGGGACCTGGATTCCAATCCTGGCTCGGGCATGGATGTACTTTCTCTCTCTCTTTCTTGTCTTTGTCCTTTCTTTGTGTGTGAATGGTTGCCTACCCTATAAACGGGTATTTATGGCATGTGTGTACTGAGGAAGTCGGACTCCACACCAAATATGGTTCAGTTGGAAAAGTGGAGCAGCGCACCCCATATTGCCAGCCTGGCTGGCACACGACAACAACAACATTCAAATTGTTTGGTTTCGATGCAACAGATATTTTAAGCATAATTAAGAACTTCATTATTATGAAATTTAAGAGACAGATTAAAATATTCTTTATAACTTTGTTTTCAATGAATTATTTTTATTACAGATTGATTAAAGTAATTTCTTTTCGGTTTCTCAATTTATTAATAAAATAATGTATTCTCTATAAACTAATTCAATCCTTAAAATACAAAATCGGTTAAAATGAAAAAAAGTGGAAGTTATTACAAGTTTATGTCATCTTATTTTATTAAAAATATCAAAAAACATTTTAATGTAGCGTGTTTTCTTTTATTTCGAAGAAAAACATGATTTTCTTGTGTTTACTTTTTAAATTCTATTATTCAAACATTAGAAACAATAATTAATCTACTCTAATTATTGGTAATTTTTTTCTTGCGAATTGAATTGAAGACACAAAGTTTATAACTTAAAGTTTTCTAAATTTTATTCATTTACCACAAGGTTTGACTCTAGTATTAGTATTTTTTATATAATTTCTTCTAATTGTAGTTGGCGAAATAAAACTGCAATTAGAAGGAATCAAATTAAAAATAATATTACAATATTTAAGAATTTCAAATATTTCCCTAGATCAAATTCATTCAAATCAACGTTTTTATTGTAAATTGCGGTCTTCATTTAATTTCTTTTATTTGCAGTAAGTGAAATATTTTGCAAGACATTCAAACATCATGTCATTTTTTTGTACTCGTTGATTACATATATTAGTTAAAGAAGATTTAAATCGAGACCATAAAAGAAATTCATTATAACCGAGAGTTTCTTTAATTTCATGTTTGCTAGAACAAGATTTAGCTGCAGTTTAATACTCTTTATTTAATTTCTTCTATTGGGAAATATTTCGCAAAATACAACAGTTGCGTTTATTATTTAGTTAAATAATATGTATTTTATAAACTTTCTTTTAAATAAGAATTAAGTTACTTAAGAAATTCTTTATAATCAATACTTCACTAAATATCATGCTTATTAGAACAAAGTTTGACCGTGATTAGTATTCTGAATTTAATTTCTTCATCGGTGAATATTTGTAAGATAGTTTTACAAATTTTCAATATATATATATATATATATATATATATATATATGGAAATAGATTATCTTTTGTTGTACAGTGATTAAACCTATACTCACTAATTTAAACCTATAATAATAGATTTAATTTAGTTAAGACTTACGAAAATGAACAATAAAAATTTTTTATTCTATAGTTATGGATTTAATTCATAACTATAGAATAAAGCATATTCAAAATTATATTTTAAAGTTCAATATAATCAATAGTTCATTAAATCTCACGAATTATTACAAGGTGTCTAATCAATATCTATTTTTTGATTTTAACTCATTTTTTCCGAATTATTTTGTAAAATAAATTATGCAATTTTTTTTTCACTTTATTTTTGTACTTACTATTGTATATCATATACATAACAGGTTATATTTTAATCATGCTATATCAATTAAGTAATTTAATATTTTCTTTTGATATTTATTTCCCATTTGATAGGATACATCCAAAGTATTTCTAAGATTTTCACACGTTAAAACTATTTGCGATGTCCTGCTGTAAGACAATTTTTTTTTTTAACTTTTGGTACCTAATCATTACCTTTTTGAATTTATTACTTTAGGTAATTAAGATCTGTCAAGTGATCATTTTTAACCAAAGAAATCCTATTTAAATAATCTACTTACATCATTTACATATTATACAATTTAGTTTAAAAAGTTATTTTTGGATGTATTGGTAAAGAAACAATGTTATAATTCAAAGATGAAATAATTGAAAACTATTTATATTTGATTTCTACTGATTTTCTGTTCATGAATTTAAACTTTTTTAAATGCTCAATTTAAAAAAAAAAGTCATTTAAGAGCTGAACAATTCAACAAAACTATGCTCTAATTTAAAATTTTAATAACAATTGTTAATTTTAATAATAAACTGTAAATTTCTTAATAAAACTTACGAAAGTTAACAGTAAAAAGATTTAATTTTACTAATTTAACTAGTAGCAAAGAGACAACTAAGATTTTGAGACAAAATCTCATTTTTTTAAGCCCTGTAGAATACTTTATTAATTTTATTTTTTTTCTGTGTCTCAGGCAGGGCCTTTGAAATTGGTTTATTTGGATCTGTCTTTTTATTCTTTTATTATTTTAAGTAATTTGTGTTTAAAGAATGATTTTTGCTTTATTGAATTGAAACTTTGAAATTGTTTGATAATGAATAGTGTATAACTAGGGATCTATATTTATGTCGCTGTTTTAGTAGTATATATATTTGTTATTTCTATGCCAAATATTCGATATGAATATGTTTAAATATTAAATTAATCAACGTCGTCATTTATATGTCAGTGTTTGATACGAATTTAGTAAAATTCAGAAGTAATCTGTGTTTATATTATTGTCATTTTTGGACCAATGTTTGATATGATTCTATTAAAGCTCAAAGATTAATGAATACCTTCATTTCTATTAATTCTATCCCAGTGTTTGAAGTAAGTTTACTAAAATTTGAGAATAATCAATGACGTCACTTACTTTGTCTCGGCGGAACTCAGTTTCTTTTGATAATTTTTATTAGTAAAAGGCGTATTCATGTGTTCAAAGGAAAACTTGGAAAAATCCCCTCCACTTTATCTGATAAATATGCATGCAAAAATCGGGAACAAAACACTCATATTCCGTTACTCAACTGTAGTTTGGATCAAACTCAAAAATCTTCATTCTAAAAATCGCGTTCCTAACACTAGAAATCGTGTTGATGGAAAAACACATTAAAATATTATGCTAAAAATATACAATATTGTAATTAATTAAGAAATACGCTTGTCCTGTTGCTAAGACTTTCACCTTTTTTTAGGGGATACTGTGCGAAATTTCTTTTATTAAAAAAAATACTTGAAAAGAAATTCAGTTAATGGAAATTTAAATTTAGAGATTACATTTATAACATTATTCTATGATTTAAGAATAATATTTCTTGACTAAATGTTTTATTAATAAAAGGAGTTGCATTAAAACAGAATCGGTTGCTCTTGCAACCGTTTCGCATATCATTAAGGGAATACTCCTTCCCGCAAATTCTTAACTGCAACCGTCGTCTCTACGCAAGAGCGCGAAAAGTTTGTTTGGAGAAACTTCTGTAAACTTTCATTTCCGGCATCTCATCGAAACCGGGATGAGAACATTCCTCACTCGATTTACGGAGACGCTTGGGTATTGACCAACTCCGGGATTCGTGCAGGAAGGGACGAAAAATCGAAAACCTTCTGGTCAATCCATCTTGGAATGTGCATGAATGGGGAAGTTAGTAAAAGTGCCGCACGTGAGGAGTGTGGGGTTGTGTTAAAACGCTCTGTCGGTAAACTCTATCGATCCCCTTGGGGGAGGAGGTGGCAGTCATGGCGAAGGGGAGCCACGCGGGGGGGACGTGAGAGAGGGAGGAGTCTCGGGACACCGGGGGAGGGGTGAGCAGCCGGTAATCTGCGGCAGCCGGTTTGACAGTCGCGCGGACAGGCGTGGTGTTACGGTCCCGGCGGAGGAATACACGCCGGTGAACCACACAGGGGAGTGGTGGTTTAGAGGGAAAAGTCACGTGGTCTACCTACTCACCCCGACCCTAGTCTCGACACTCCCTCCCCACCCCCTTCCTCGCTTTTGCTCTTGGCTATCTTTTCAAGCTCTCCCACTGTTGTGTTGTGTTCCATCCACAGTTCAGTTCTTAGCAGACCGGAGAGAAGGCAAGTCGCTCATTCCGTCGCCTCAACCTCGCATCTTCTTCAGATCCGCGTGCTTCGCCTGTTGATGGGACACCCTCCATCCTGCCCATCCTGAGATTTTTCACTTGATTTCCAGCAAAAATTAACTTGGCATGATCGTGATTGGGGAGTTCAAATCCAATTAGATCACATCAAACAATTAATAAATTTCTAACATTTGCAAGAGTTTTTTTAATACTATTGGAATCATTCGTGAGTGAAGGAACGAATTAGATGACCATTAAGGACTACTACCCATAAAAAAGTTTCTTCTGCTGGGACATTATTACATAATTATTTAGTATCGATTGATGATCATCAACTCGGATTGAAAGTAGTTTAGCAAATCAGAAGCGAATCTCGGATTAGTACCATCCTTTGCAATATATTCCACCTAATAACTTATTCTTGCTGTAGTCCTGATGCCACCTCTGACACTGTAATCGTTATACAAAACAAATAGTGACTAGTACCATCAAAGAACCATGCATCTCCCGGCAGATTCGGTCAGCAGCCCGCCCGTGAGTACCACCAGTCCGGATCAAACTAGTACCACCAATGGCTTCTTGTTCCCGGGTGAACGAATGCTTAATGAGGTGATGAACGATCATCCAAATGAGCTGGTCAAGACTGGAAGTCCGTGCGTGGTGTGCTCGTCGTTGCCCAACCACTGGAGGTCCAACAAGACCCTGCCTGTTGCTTTCAAGGTGGTTTGCTTGGGGGAAGTGGCTGATGGGACAGTAGTTAGCATCAAAGCAGGCAACGATGAGAATTACAGCGCAGAACTCAGAAACGCCACAGCGGTCATAAAGAACCAAGTGGCCAAATTCAACGATCTAAGATTTGTGGGTAGAAGTGGAAGGGGTAAGTATAAAATGTTTTAATTCATCTAATGCAGAATACTGAGTATATAGTATGCAATATGTGAAACAATATAATCTTTAAATATATTATTCTAAAGTTTTCTTAATGCCAAAAGAAAGTACTTTTAAAAGAAATAATAATTCACTTGAAATATAAATTAAATTAAATGTGTCTGCATATGAAAATGTATGTTAAAATGTTTTACATTTAAAAGCAAATTCATACTTTCATAATTACGTGCTGGTAGTTTATTTAAATTAACTAAATTTTTTATAGTAACTTTATTGTTACGAAGAATTAATAAATTTTAACTTGATGATTTGTTTCTTGTATTTTAATTTGAATAGAATATGCAATATTTCGTAAAATATTATTATTTATTCAAAAATAAATATTTTTGAAAAACTATTTCTGAACTATTGGAAACTACTTCCGAATGTCTTTATCCTGCATTCAGAAATTATAAAATAATATCAGAATTCTTAACATTTGATCTTCTCACACATGATTTTCCATTCCACTTCTAAATTCAATATCACTACGAAATGATTTTTTAACATCTTGAGAATATTTGATATTTTTTTTATTTTTCGATTATTTGTTTCCTGTAATTTTATTACAAAAGTATTAATCAGTGAATACTAAACTAGATTTCTTTTCAAAACTAGCGTTGAAAATCTTTACAGTACATAAGCATTAACCTATTATTATTTATTCTAAAACGAATACTGTTCCAAAACTACTACAATTTAAACTAATTTCGATATTATATATTTTATCACTCTTTAATTTAGTTTTCATAAATTAACAAAAATAATTTTTCAGGAGACTTAATTTATTAAGTAATTTCCTAAAATCATTGAATTAAACAATTTTAATTAAAATATATTTTTAAATTTAATTGTGGAAAAAAGAATATATAGATAAAAATCTAGGAAGTCTTTAGTTGGATTTGTTAGGAAAAAAATGTTTGATTTGTTTGAACAGGCTTGCTTATAAAAGTAATTAATTAATTAACCTATAATTGCTACGAAATTTCTAATTACGTGAAGAATCAATTCCAAATATCTATTATGAATTGGAATATTTCTATCTTAGAATCTATATTCTTAAAATTTTCTTTTATTATATAATTTACTTAAAAGTAATTAACAGATTATTTATAAAGAAACACAAACAAAATTCTAAAAAGGAAATTTCCTTTTAAAACTTTGTTTCTCTTTTTACTTTTTATTTATTGTATGAAAATAATTATTTAAAAATGATGTTATTATCATAAATAATAAAATCATAAATTTCCGGAAACCTTTGTTATTTGAGCACCGACTACCAAAATGAAATCAGTTCTTTATTTGCATAACGTGTTGCATAGAAAATGAGATCTTGAATTGAATAAAAATTGTCAAGCTACTGAAAGAATTTTTTGATATAATTATCTGAAAATTAATATTAAATAAACAATTATTTATTATTTTAAGAGATTGAATTCTATCTCTTTTTGAATCAAAAATTAATATGTATGCATTAAAACTATTTTAGTTTAGACATTAATGAAATAATAAGTTTCTTAAGCTTTTCTGAAATCTTTAAGAGAAAATAGAAATAAATTTACAAAATAAGCTATGAATTTATTAAATCCAACCTGATATTCTATAAAAGTAACATCTTTATTTGAGCACGTATTTATTTAATTTTTGTAATTCAAAATTGAACATACATTTACAATCAAAAATTTATTTTTAAATTATCATTAAACTTATTTTAAGGAGATTTATTTTTTTTGCTAAATTAAATATGCTTTGACAGGAGTTTCAAATTGATAAGCATAATAAAATTTTTAAGTAGAAAATATTCATAATATAATTGAAGCATAAACAACTTTAAGAAATATCGTTAAATTAATTTTATTAATCCTTTAAATAGTAAAAGAAAATTTTACCTATTTAAATGCTAGTTTAATTATAAGGAATACATTAATACTAATAGAATAATAACTGTTATAATCACATAATTAAAACATATGATAAGTAAGAAATTAAGAAAACTATTGAGCGAAGATAAGAGAAAATTTGGGTTTTATCTTTAAGAAATCTTTCTCTCTCTCTCTCTCTCTAATTTATATATATATATATATATATATATATATATATATATATATTCAAATTTTGAGATCCATAAAATGCAAAAATATTTAAATTTGATGAAATCATTGTTTCAAATCCTATTATTATTACTACATATATATTTATAATTATTTACATTGTTATCTATAACTCATCGTATAAAAGACTTAATGTTTTCCTTTTTTTCCTCCTAATTTAACTAATAATTCAATATTGTTTTTATTGAGAAATTTTTATGATTTTTACTGTTCATTTTGAAGAGATCGTAAGGTAACAGCTAAAAATTGACAACTGTATTAAGTAAAATAGTAGTAGTTGTACTATATAAATCTAATGAAGAAAAACATTTAATGTAATTAGAAAATGGACAAATTTATGATTTTTAAACTTTTTTTCAACAATATCAAAATTTTTATAATTTGGGGCAACAAAAAAGATTAATGCGCTTAGTTCAAGAACGAGGGTTTTTGACTTCTTTTTTCATTATTATTATAAAAATTATGATTAGAAGTTTTTTTTATTAATTTAATAAAATAGGCATTAAATCATTATAAAAATCTTCCCATTTCTACAATGATGTTGCAAGTGTGCCTAGAAAAAATAAAATTTAAACAAACATTTTTATTTAAAAAACAAAATTTCAAAAGTGGCCTAATTTACGAAGACAATGGCTATTATTAGTGAAATATCAAGAACAATATACTTGCTCAAGCACAACGAGTTGCATCCCTCATTTGTAAAATAGGGCTTCAGTTCGACAATGAGTGGGTTTTCGATTCCCGAATCCGGGAGTGGATATTTGTAGTCGTTTGAAATCTACTTTAATCTGTAAGTCCTCAACAGAGTACAAAAATTGATCACAGAGTGGCAAATAAAACAAAACATCATTAATAGAAATAACAGATTTAAATTCTTAGTCTCGGCACCAGATTATTTTTAAAAGTATATATATATATATGATTGTCTAGGTTTAACTAATAAACTGAATTGGTTTTTTGGCAATGTATTATTGTTATTGTTATTTTTTCTCTTTCTTTCTGAGTAATACAATGATTTTTTTTTATTTACGAAACACAGTTAATTTCAAATTTATACGCATATATTTATATAATGGAAAATAAATACAGAAAACTATTCATATTTCATTAGTTTAACTTTTAAAGGCATTTCAAAAATGTGAAAAGACAATAGTCTCACATAATTTCATGCTAGATACCGATCAATGTTATCAAAACAATTAAGACTCTAAAGTTTCAATACAATAAATTGGCAATGATTGCTATGGAGAAATAAATTATGATGTTTATTTCATGTCACATTTCATCTCATCGAAAAAGTTATGCCAAAAAATATTTTTCGGTTCCATTTCGTAATTTATATTATACTGCATGTAACACTAAATAGAATTAAAAAATAATAGAGGCTATTAGTAATTAAATTCTATCTAAGCTATAAAATATGGAAACAACTTTTAGTAACAGCTGATTTTAAGAGTACATTTCTTAACAAAGTTATTTCCCATTAAATTTTAGAACTGGCTCTTCTTCTGGTGATATTTGATATTTTTCTAATAAATGCTGCTTCAACTTTTTTCTTTTGATAATAGTCAAAAGTTTTTTTTTTTTTTTTTATATAACAATAAGATTTAACAAATAATAAATGAAAACTTAATTAGGTAATTTAAATTGATCTTGTTGAGAACGGCTCTTTCAAAAATCAGTGCGGTACTTTTTCAACTTAAGCAATTAGTTTCAAGTGATTTTTTCAGCTCTATTTTAAACATAGAATTAAGAATCTTGGCTTTTAAAATAAATGAATGTAATAATTTTTATTAACATATTTTTACAGATTGTAATACTATCCTTTCTTTTTATTTTATTGAGTCCTAATAACAATTAAAAATAAAGCAAAAAGGATTTATTTCAGTTTATGATGTAAATTTATTTATAGTTTAAAATAATTTCATATTATAGTCGAGTTTTGTTTTTTCGAATTCAAATGGATAGAATATCTTTCGAATTAATTAATTCGAAGTAGTGGAAATTAATTTCAAAATGCCTGCCAAACAATAAAAAGTGATGACTTTTTCATAAAATTTATTGTATGTCTTAATAAATTTATATAGATCTACCTTTTCTAGTCTTTAATTTAATAAATATAATGAAAGTTTACCTACTTACATCTGCTTTTATGTCCAGTTGTTTAATGTCTGGAATAAGGGAATCAAGATTATCGAGGCTTTGATGCAATTTAAATTTAGAATAATTTTTTTTATCTAAAGTTAAGGAAAACAAAGTAAATTGTGGAAACAATTCATAACAATATTTTTCTAAAGGTTGAAATCATGTTGGAAAGAGAATTTTTTTAAATATAATTTTCCATTTTAAGCAATTAGAATTCTTCTTCATCTATTTTAAATTGTTATATGCCAAAATAGAATTTTCAACAATTTTTAGAAACTATATTAATTTAAGTATACTTTAGTACAGATAGCTTACCATCTCATAAAGAAATGACGTCATTTGCTAGCTTTCTCAGCATCTTCATTCCTTTTTCCTTTATACCTTGTTGCCATATAAATTTTTAAATTATAATCATTTACGGATAATCTTTAATATAATATTTTGAAAATCATAATCCTTATAAAATTTATAATGACTTCTTGGAAGATATTATATTTCAAAAACTGTCTTCAATTAATTAATTTTTTAGAAATCTTTGTAAAAACAATTTTACATAATTTCATTTACAAGTTTACTGAAATTACTTTTTTTCTCCAAAGTTTTTTATTATTTGCAGAAAATTTAGAAATGATATGTATGGCTTCCTAATGTAATTTTACTTATAAACAATAAAAAAATTATAAAAAATCCACGAAGTAGAATCTTTAGAAATGCCTGTAAGGAAGAAAATAATTATATTACATAATTTAATTTTATGTTTGAATTAAAAGTTAAAGAAAGAGAGAACTTTTTAATAAAACTTTTAAAGAAATGAAATCGCTTTCGCAAATGCAATTTCCATTATAAAAGAAGATTAGTTTCATTCATATAACTTATTTTCTAAATTAATGAATATTTCACTGGAATAAAGATATTTGATTCGAATAATATATATAACTTGCGAATACTTTTTGCTCTTAAAAATTTAATAACTTTTGAGTCGATCGCAAAAGAATGTGCGATTCCTCTACTTTCCTGATTAACATTCCTTAAAACAACGGAATTAAGTAATTTGAAATGATTTCAACTTCTTTTTTTTTCAAATTGAATTTCTTAACTTGGTAAGATTACTTACATAACTTATATTCAACTTTTACTTTTTGTTCTGTTTAAATATAGAAGCTTCATATAGGGAAGAAGAAAAAAGTGAATTTAATTTCGTAGAATATATTGCTTGAAAACTTATTCTTTTCGATCTTCATTTAAAATAATGTTCTGTCGGGGGAAAAAATGAAGAAAGAATGAGAAAAAATATAAAATGAATAACGGTTGATTCAATTCTCCATCGCATCAAACAGACGAATTCAACATATATAAAAAGCATTTCTTATTCAACGCAATCTGCTAACAGACCAAAAAAGAAGGTAATGTTATTAAATATCTAATTTATAGATAAAGCAGGGGAGAGAGAGCGAGGGAAAACAAGAAAACAAAAATGAAAGGATTCCAACTGAGGGAAAAAGTTAAAGTACGATACACACGATATTAATTGCATTAAAGTTTCCATTATTAATGTTCTAACTGAAAAAAAGCAGTGATCTAGAAATAAGGTTTATCTCCAATTCGGCAATTTTTTTCTCTTTCTTTTGTTATTACTTTTCTTCGAACTCCAAAAGAATAAAGATTCTTCCAGAATTCGAACAAAACAAAAGTAAAGAAGTAGGAAAAGAATAGAACAATAAGAGGTTTTTCAGTCCAGTATATATCCGTGGGCATGGGATTCAAATAAATACAGAGGCACGATCAACCGAATTTTGGATACAAATTCAATTACATGCAAAAGCCAAGCGATGCCCAATGTCTTACCCCAGCGCACCCTTGGGGGATCGCCGGTAAACGTTGTCGCGTAATTGAATTATAATTCTGTTCCCGTTTACACTGGGAGCAGCTATCGTGTCGCTCAACTCCGCTCCGTGGAATAAAACAGAAGTTCGTCTGCTTTCTTGTGTTTAGCTAAAAATCAGGGAAAGCGTTTCTCTCTACTGCACAAGAGGACAAAAGTGAATTAGCATGACGAGGAGGGGTTGTATTTCTTTATTTCTTTTCACTTTATTTTTTTATGCGTTTATATTCTCCCACTTTATTCCATTCGTCTTTCTTTGAGATGGTTCGAAAAAAAGCGAAAGAAAGTTTGCTTTATGTATTTGAATGGCTGTTTTCGACTTTTTAGTTTTGCTTTCTTTATTTTGCTGCTTTCCGGTAACTTATCGAGACACAAAATGCGGTTTATATAAGCAGGAATCGCACGACTTATTTTTTGAACTATTGAGAGAACGGAAGAAAATAAAAAAAAAGCGGAAACTGCGCCACTTTCTTCGCCAATTTTTCCGAATATTTTGTTGTTTTTTTTAGAATATTTTGTTTTTGTATATATATTCCCAGATATATTCTTTGTCAAATTATAAATAAAACAAAACAATTCACATTTCAAACGCATATGTCTGGCATATTTAACTATTATAAATAGGATTATGATAGTCAAAAAATATAGAGAAAAATGACTTTAGAAGACATTTTTTTTTTTCGCATCACTATCAGTTTTACTTTTATTCAGTAAAATAGTTGCCACTTTTAGTAAAACATTTGATGATGACACTGATTCCGATTCCAGAAAAGTAGGATCATAATAGTCATTATTTGCTAATATAAAAAGAACTAAGAATTCTGATAACAGAAAAGCATTTTTTTAATTCTTTGGATAAGAATTCAGAATGAAATTGCTTATGTAGAAAAAAGTTGATTTATTTTATGGAAACATAGTAAAAATGTTCGACGAAAGTCAGTCGTGTTGAAGTATCAGTCTTGGAAGAATCACGTTAAGAATACTTGTTCTGACAAAAACAAAGAAAATCGAAACAAAGAAAACCTTAATAAACAGTTAAACAGTTTGCTACAAACTCTGAGTTAAACAAGTTCAAGGCTGGGAAAATACCGCTACTGGCTATCGCACTAGGCCTAACAAAATAGTAATAATCATATATGGTGATAGCGGATATGTACGGATGCGGGTTGTGGAAATTCTTTTGGCCTTTCTTCCGGTTTGAACGTGGGATTCGTGACTGATTTTCTGGGGTTAGAATTTTTTTGTCTTTTTAAATTTTTTTTTTACCAATTAAGGTCAAAAGATTATTTGTAAATTTGTAGCGGTCACTGTCTATTTTCATTATGCATATACATTTGAAAATTACAATTATACATAAACAAAAAATTTTTTAAATCTTTTAAAAATATAATTACCAAACTATTAAAACAGCTTGAAATTTAGAATTTTTTTTAATTACTTTAACTATATTTATTCGGAATTTCTTATTTATATTCTTATTCATTTTTAATGCAAAGTGCTTATATTGTAAAAAAAAAAAAAAAAAAAAAAAAAAAAAAAAAAAGTGTTGAAAAAAGGTTTTTTTTAATTAATTTAATGATTTAAGATAAGGCTCTTTTATTAGAATGAACAAATTTATCTATTGTAGTTTGTGTGTGTGTAAAATTCCGTTGCATTAATTCCTTGAAACAATCGGAAGAAGACGCTCTGTTAAGAAAATAACAAAGCAATTGAGGATTTATCATGCAAAAATAATCTTATTTCATTCTTACTTTTTAATGATCAATTATGATTATATTGCATAATAAAAATCACACACAGATTCAAAAGTTTAAATTTTATAATAAAATTTGAAAGAAAATAAATGTTCGAAAAGAAATTCTTTCATGATAAATGTATCTTAAACTAGCATATTTAATTATGCCTTAAAGTAATTCAAAATTGATAATTTTTGAAAATTAAAATTTTAACTTCTAAAATTATAGTTTAGGTTAAAAAAGAGAGAGAAATGACTTTTTCTAATTATGTTTTTACTTAACTAAGTTTTGGTATATAAAATTTTAAAAACTTAGTTCAGAATATATGGAAAAATATTTAAGAAAATAAAATGTGTGTGTCTTAAAAAATAGTAAAAATTAATTTTTTGCATAAGAATTCAACGTCAGAATTATTCCATTTTAAATTTTCTTATAATCCACGTTATATAGATCAGCAAAACAAATTTATATATTTTATTGATATATATGCAACGAATAGCTGCTGTATTGGCGGAATGCATATATATCTGGAAATACTCATAAGTTCCGTATTGTGGAGGAATATTGTATTTTGGATTAAAATAAAACCCTTTTCAATATCTCTTCAGTGTTTTTAAGAGTAGAAAATGTCATTTACAATACATTTATTTCGAAATTTACACATGCGTGAATATATTTCATATCATATTCTAAGATTTCGGTATAGGTATATAATTTTGAAACAAAGTAGTTTTTCAAAAGGTTACTAAGATGAAAACTTGCTCAAAATACCTCCCAAAATTTGGTAGACAGACACCTTTTGCCATAATACATATATATATATATATAGTATCATATATAATATATATAGTTAATCATATTTTTTAAAAATGTTCTACTAGTAATAGATTCATTCTCTTTTTATACACTGTCGAAACAAACGCATCTGAATGTATATAATTCAAAATTAGTATATAGAAAAAAATATTAATATTTAAATGAGAAGAACAGAGTGTCAATTCCAATCCTCAGAACTTAAAATTATGAATTATCTTGATAAAAAAAATTTCATTTTAGTTATTTATATTGCTTTTGAATATCTATTTCTAGGCCAATTAATAATCATTTAATTTCTTTCATCATTTAATCATTAATTTAGTTAAATCACATTCAATTTAATTTTTAACAAAATTATTTGTACGTTGACTTGGCAACATCACAGTTAACCTTTCCCCCAATTAGAAACAAAGTGGTAGCCGAATGGTTAGCGCTCTTGCATTCCTATTCGTGGGCTCAAATCCTACCTCGGGATGGACCTTTTATATGGTTTGGAATCCACTTAAATTGAAGGCTTTGTTCTAAGAGATCGAACAAAAACGACCGTTTAATGACAAACCAATCAAATCAATCAGCTACGTAGACTGTAAACTTCAGTTTTAGAAAAAATGTAACCATATCTTTTTTTATAAAAAATAATTGAATCTTGCCTCAAATGATCATCAAGACTTTGATTTAAGATACCTATGAAAATTTAAATTAGTTTCCTAGAGAATTAACTTCAAATAAAAATGAAACCAATCATGCGTATTAGAGATTTAGAAGTATGAATTCAGAAGTATCAATTTTAAAAATATATAATTCCATCTTCTTTAAAAGTAATTATTTTTTTAGCATTGATGTCGTTTCAAAGGATAATTAGGACATGAGATATCAGAAAAAATATTAAATATCTAAGAAATTTCGAACAAATTATACCAATCACCGTGCTAGAGATAATTTTTAATTATAAATCCAATTTTAGAAGCTTAGAATCCAATAGTATTTAAAAATAATATTTGTAATTTTTGACCTTTCTCAAAATGCTGACTGGAATTTTAATTTAATGTATAAAATATTACTTTAAAAAATTGTTAATTTCGAACAAATTATACAAATTATGATTGCGAAGTATATGTGCGAAGTATTGATATCTTCTAAAAGGACACACACAAATAGATATATGCAATTGAATATTAGGATATTTTGTCTTTAAAACATATTTTTTTTTTACTTCTTCTGGTATTTAGGCGTGTTGATGGGTGTGGCGGATAATTATATATTTAGGGTTTGGCGAAACTTTAACTAAGAGCGTCATGCATCAGACCCATCTTGGCGCCACAGCAATACCTTTCCGTTTACTATCTATTCTTCAAACAGTAAGTGCATTGGGGAAGCTAAAATGATGATTTTAAGTCTTGGAGCAACCAGGGGCATGATCTTTTATGTAAAATATCCCTCCCAGCTACTTGTATTGTTGGCGATATAACTGGAATTGCGGTTCCAGTCACACACTTTGATAAAGTACTTAATGACTACTTCTGTGAAGTGGTAATAGACTTGCGGAACCTTTTTGCGGCTATTTTTACTTTTATTGCTTGTCTGTTTAGCGAACTGGGTAGATGTTTCTTTTTGGAAAGAACGATTTAGCTACACAATTCAAACATTATTCTATATGATTTATAATCTTTATCATTAAATGGAGTAAACTTTAATGTCTTCTTTTTTTCAGGTAAGAGTTTCACCTTGACTATCTCAATCAGCACGTCACCCCCTCAAGTAGTCACTTACAACAAAGCCATCAAGGTCACTGTCGATGGACCGAGAGAACCACGTAGTAAGTACTACAAGAAATATTCCTTGCCTTTCACCTTTAATTGCTATTCTTATAACCAGTGCCAGATTATCGAAACCGATATAAGCTAAATAACAATAGTTCAAGACTACTGTTTCGGAAGAACTCCATGGAATGCATTATTCAGTAGAGTAAATATTTGAAAGAACATTCCAAGATATTGAGATTTTTGTTATTTTCATTTTCTTAAAGCGTCATCAAGTCGAATTTCGGTCTTAGCTAATAAATATTTAGTTTTCCTCTATGAAAGTGTTCCAGATACATTCAAAATATTTGTTACTTATATGATGATTATTAAAAATAATTGTACCTATAGTATATTTATACTATTAGAAATGCACCTTATTGCCTATTTAAGCGATATGCTTAAGAATTGTTGGGAAGGACATCTAATTTATATTCAATATGAAAGAAAACATTTGGAAAGTACATTGACATATGAAAATCTCACTTTGGACGGATAAAAATCACTTTTATTTTCAATTGCTTAAATTTTCAGCAAAATATCTCAAGAATCCGGCAATCAGTTCCTTTTTGAGGGACTTACATTGCTGAGCCATTATTTTAGATAAGTTCCAAATATTTAAATGATTTAAAAAATATCGCTGTTCATTATATGTCAATTTATTTTTTAAAAATAAAATTATCATTTTTCGTAATGGAATAAACGTAGTTCAGCAAGTTCTTTTTTTAGTTAAATTGATACATTTTGTTTATGACTGGTGTTTTTAAATTTGTTTTTTTGAGAAATGATGAATATCAGACAATAACACACATGATGTATTTAGGAGAAAGTATACAAGTATGTTCAGACAACAAAAAATAAGTATTTTTTTGGGTTTAATAATAAAACTATATGAGATATATAAATCGTATAGTATGATATTCATATGAAATTATCGCATTCACATCTAATTACAATTTAAATCAAATCTTATGCTGAATACCAAATTAAGGCCTTGAAGAAACTTACATACATTTTTTTATTCAAATATTGTGAATAATTTTATAACTCTAGTTAAAAAAGATATAAGAATTGATAGACTACATCCCTCTAATTATCGAAAGAAATAAGAAAACAGACACGTGGAATGACGATTGCACCCTTAATCTAATTTACAAAATCAGACAAGTTCGCGCTTATAAAAATAATTCGTTTAATTTATTCTTAACAATTTAGCAATAAGAAAAATATCCTAACATTTTAATGTTTAACTCAATCTCTTTCTTTGCCTGAATCATAAAGGTTATTGTTATAAAACATTGATATACTATTTTAATGTAATTTAATATAAAATTAAAAAGTATTAAAAAATAAAAAAAATTCTATAATTTTAAAATTTTCACAGTCGCTTTCTATTGGTACACAAAATGGCTGATGTATTTATCAATTAAAATTATTGATATTTATTGTATTTTACTAATGGTTTAATTTCAATATGTATGAGCAATAACCAATTGGAATTCAAATGGAAATAATTAGTTTATATTGTAGTTCTTTTGAACTTTAATTTTAACAATCTTTTCATTTTATTTATACTACAGATAATTTGTGATATGCTACAGTGTACTAAAAAGGCTGCAATTTTAAGCGAATATTCTCTTACCAGTAAAGCATCGATTTTTTAATTTTTTTTTGTTGCACAATTTCAGACCTTGTTATGCTCGCTACTTGTAAAAACTCGTTAAAGTTTTAAGACTTTTTTTTTTTCATTTTATTTGAAGACGAAAGAAATAAAGAAGTTGTGTGCAAAAAACGCCCTCGATAATGATTATATGTGAGACTCTTTTACGGTTTCCTAAGACCGTAAAGGTAAACCATACAGAGAACCGCATTCTTAGCCGACGCAACGGAGCGTTATGTTCTAAATGAGCTAGAAAATAATTTTACGCTCAGAAGACTGACGCTAAAAGAGTGAAAAAATAAATAAAGACTCCAAAAAAGGCGAACCGAGCGGAAAGAAATCTTGAACAATCAAGAACAAATTCCACAACAAAGCCGAAGACACTTCGTCATTAAATACTCATCTGTGCGGAGATTGTTCTTTTTTTTTCAGTGTTGTATTTTTTTATTTATAATATCATCGCCAACTTGTAGCATAATGTCGCCAATGACAGTTTTCGAACGCGATCATCCATTTGCTTATTGCATTCGAAAATGAAATGCGTTTATACGTGTGCATACCAAATAAAAAATTGCGTATCGCATCTAATGCGTTATTTTTTTTTTTTTTTTTACTTTTTTGAAAAAAAAGTACACAAAAAGGGAAAAAAAAATCGAATCTAATGACTACGTTGGCGGAGAGGAAAAAGAGGTGCTTTTGTGATACTCTATTGAAAACGTCTGGCTCATTATTGTACAATTTGCTCAATTGACCTGACAGAAATACATGACATCCGGCTGGTGGGGGTTCAACTCGACAAAACTGCGTTTCTGTTGCTGTTTTCTGCAGTGCATGTACCAATGACAGCCGGGTGTTGTTACTGCAGTTAATTAGCTAAAAATCAATTGCGTTTCTATGCGATATTTACGATTACAAAATAACGAAAATCCGATTTTAAGCCAATGTTCGATTTTCCATCGTGATATCCAATGAAAGGGATTTTTTCACCCGTCTATTTCTTTTATTTAAACATTAGTTTGTATTTCAATATTCTTATTAAAATATCTTATAAAATCTTATAAAAAATGTTTTATATTAAAAAATGAAATAAAAACTCAGATTTAGACGTCAGTTTAATGGTAAAGATTTAAAATTTCTGAACAATTGCTAAAGATTTGTATTTAATATAAATCGTAGCTGCTTATAGTAGTTCGGAAGCCACTTTGATATGTAGATCTTGGTTTTATTAGAACTCGTGAATAGAAATTGACTTAAGAGTAGTTAACAAATCAGGACAACCCATCGAAATTAAATGACAATAAAAGTGTAGCGTAGTCTATAGTGGCTGATCCACATGG
This sequence comes from Latrodectus geometricus, assembly GCA_026290005.1. Classification (NCBI taxonomy): domain Eukaryota; kingdom Metazoa; phylum Arthropoda; class Arachnida; order Araneae; family Theridiidae; genus Latrodectus; species Latrodectus geometricus. The sequence goes on along the minus strand of JAPDSC010008269.1, from coordinate 5,930 downwards.
TCATTGGAAAAATATTCATTCATTACTGAACTATAAATTGCATTTGTGCTTTAAGAAGCGATTTGAAGTTGCTGCAGGCGCTGGATTTTTTTGGGTTTCCGAGATTATGATTCAAGATCTCTACAAACTTAGCCCGAAAAAGAAAATAGACATCACCTTACAAACGCACATACCACAAACACCGTTAATGGTTTTGTTCCAGCACTATATTTTAAATTGTTCATTCCGTCTCTTCAAACATATAATATCATGGATAGAGTTAGTGACCATACTACTTTGAATATCACTGCACCTAATTTTTGTCGATGCTTATAGGAAACTTTTTGAAACCTATTTCCAATGTCATTTAGCATACCTGCTTGCTTGTGACTTTAAAAATTTCAAGCGAATTTGAGTAGAATGTATAAATTGATGAATTATCATTGCAATTTAGCAATTTTGCTAGACCTCACAAGTTTTAACACCATTTTACACCGCAAGTTTTCCATTCAAATCATTTAAACTGACAAACTTTGAATTTCATTCAATAGTATGCCTTTTAATATTAATTCTGAAAAAGGAGGGGTATAAATTATCAGTAATACTAGAAAATTATTATTAATGATGAAAACATTAAGAAAATTTAAAATTAGGTGCAGACATTTTAAAACTAATTCTTTTCTGTTTGAAAAATAGGTTCTAAAATTTGTTTAATTGATTTGGGGTTTAACATCAACTTTTGTACATAATAATGTTAATTTATTAAGAACGCATATTTTAAAATGGACTTTACACAATTATAAACATTCTCACGAGAGTGGACTTAGGAATACGTTGAAATGCAAACCAGAACACATTGATTATTATACTCACAGATTTGATTATCAACATCAGATAGTTCAAATCATTCAATCTGTTTTTAACACAATCATGAAAAATATTCATTGCACAATTTTTTCCATTATCCAATAAAAAATAAAAAGAATTTTTGATTCTTTCCGTATTTGTACTGCTATAAGAATCAACTATTAAGTCATTTTGCATGGTACATCAGATTTTGCATGGTACACCAAATTTATATATATATATATATATATATATATATATATATA
>JAPDSC010008260.1:29761-51158 GCA_026290005.1 Latrodectus geometricus | reverse complement strand
ACATCATTGACTACTGATGGTCAAAAATCTAAATCTAAAAAGGAAAATAATTGTTCACATCAGTAGTCAATGATGTGAATTTTTTTTCCTAAATTAATTTTATTCAAAAGAATAATTTTAAAGTTCATGTTACTTATAGAAATAGCAATATTTTTCATATTCTATAAAAACATTAATTTTATATAAAATATATTTTTTATATTTTACACAAAGTAATATAATTTTATAAAATTCAAAATATTTGAATTATTGATATCGTTTAGAATTAAAAATAAGAAACTATATATGATATTTTTATAATAAGTTATTACTATCTCTTCAGTCCTTTTGTACTTTTAAATATATTGAATCAAATTTCAGTCAAACGGAGTGAATTCCCATTATTTTACTGCTCATAACTCAGCCAGTCTCAGAAGATTAAGATTAATCGTAGTGAATCCAATCTAAAATCTTTTTTATTAAATGACATTAAAAAATATTTAAACAAATCAGGCAAACGTGACATTAGTACTTAAAATCTCCCGATTTTCTTTGAATTAAGAGTATTAAATATTGATTTTAAAAATTACAACGTACCTAATATTTTTATATCATATTGATTAATTCATTTAAAACAGATGTATTTTGAAACACGTGGCTTGAAAAGATTTAGCGTTAGCATAATCGAATCGCAATTTATCATTTACAAAAGTATATAAACTATTGGGAATGTTTTATATTTAGGCACATCAAAAGAATTAAATATAGTATTTCCCTCATATGAGACTTAAATATCAATGACACAAATTATCGTACCACACTCTTAAAGGATAAGGAATTATCATCTTATCTATATATATATGAATTTCTCAGTTTCTTCCACTCACCATTGAATTGAGATTCAACTTATCATTCCGCAATTGTAATTATTTTAAAGTGATAGTTATCATTTAAGTGATCATTTCCCATTATAATTTTGATATTCCAAGCAATGGTAGACACAAATCCAACATAGCTGAAACGGGATACCAAGAAGACTATCTTCACATCATTACCTGTTGTCAAAATGTCCCTCATTACCCTCGTATTCATGCAAGTAATTCATCATCCCTTGAAAGTAGCCTGGTCATTTCCTAGTCTAAAATGATTGATAGCTGTGGATTCAAGTTAGATCAAAAATAAAACATGTTACCATCTGGGCATGGGATAAAGAATTGCTCAATAGCAACAATTGAGCGAGATTGAAGAAAAAAAAAACTATGTAATTAAGTTAAAAATGCAGTCGTCAGCTAGAGTGAGGTTTCCTAGTACAGTAACATGTTGTGATATACTTCCAAAACCAGCAGTCAATGAACTTCAAGGATTTCCTAGCCAAGCTTTGCACTTATAAAGAAGACACTTATGATAATTTGGTGCACTTCAAAATATCTTAAGAACCTGATGTTTATAGGGATATTACCATATTTGCTACACATAACGTAGCAACGAAATGCTAATTTTGAACTGAAAAAAGTTGGTTTTCAGTTTTATGTAAATGCATGTTTACACCACTTTGTAATTGATACTTTTATTAGATAGAAATCAAATGTATTCTTTCCTATCAGATGCTTTTTAAAATTCCATCAACTATTGCTAGTTTAAATGCGAAAAGTAAACTTATCGATTTGGAAACGGAGTTTGTGTTATATGGACCAAGAAATTTAATTGTAGAATCTCATAGAAACTGCAGAGTTCTAGAATGATTTTGTTATTCCTAATAGAAGTTTTTTCATAACAAAATAAAAATGATATTATTATTTAAGGAATAAAACTATATATGACAGTTATATTATTAATACTATATTTGGAATAATTATACTAAATTATAAAAAATGTATATGTTTTTAATATAAAATTTAAAGCTTGTAATTAAAAAATTATCTTTAAAAATATATAATTATTTGTTACATATTTTAAATCTTATTTTATTAAAATTATGTATTTGTTTATGTAATAAATGTAATTTTTATCTAAATATTTTAAAGAATTTTGTTAAGACACAGGAGTGAATTTTCTTCATATGTCCATCACGTTTCCTCAAATTTATTATGGTTTAATAAGTGGCAACACTAAAAAACGTAGACTATCATTCTATAAGATCAATATTTAAACACATGGATCGAAAACGTAAATTTTCTTATATTCTAATTTTTTAATTGGTAGTTTTAAAGAATAATAAACAAAAAGTATGTTTGATAAACTTTTGAGTAAAATTGCACTAGTTTCTAAAAATAGCATGATGAACAATTAAATATTAATTTGTCAAAAAAGCTGCTGATACGTTTTAATGATACATAGTCTAACTATAAAAACACAAATAATAATATAATATGAAAGGAAAGTTATGGGCAAAATTTAAAACTAGTACACTTATAAAAAAAAAAAAAAAAGCAAATCCTTTGCATGTTTTCTTAGTGAAAGAAAATAAATTACAAAGTTTTATCAAATTAAGAAATATAGTTTAGTATATCAAATGCTCTGAGATAGTTTTAAATGAAGAAGAAAATCGTTAAATTTTTACAAGAGAAAAGATCCTTTCTTTCTTTAGAATTAAGAAGGGGACTTACAAAAGAGCTTATTTAAGAAAGAACATTCAGTGAAAGAGAAGGAAAGAGAGTGTCTTCTGAAAAATTTCTAAACTTATTTTATAGAATTCAGACCTGGAAATCGAATTGACCACTCCATATATGGCATTATTGCTGCTAAAAATAACCATTCACCATGCGAAATTAACCACTGATTTCCTTTCGTAAGAAATTATTCTTCCTTTTGTTATTATTCCCTATGAGTTCATAAATAGTGATTCCAAAATACAGACTAATTTCTTCATGAGAATATTCTTCTTGTATATTTGATGAATAATTATGTATCTTCGCTCTTATCAAATGAAATAACGCAGGCAATAGGCTTACATTATTTGATTTGGCAAGCGAATTATCAATAAAGGCATTGTATTTATATATATAAATACATACCTACAATGTGTATGCATGCTAATGTCAGCCTCACCCCAAATGTTGGATAATTTTTCGAGAGAAATAGATTTCTGATTTATTGCTCACAACTGTACTTAGAGATTAAGTTTAGAATTGTTAGCAATCTGAAGCAAATTCTACAATCAATAGTCATAATATCATCTTTCTGAACTTGTGCAACAAATCAAGTTTTGTTTAATTTCATAAAAAAAAGTGATTATCTTAGCGCATTTATTTTTACCGATAAAGCAAACATTGATGAACCTGTTTAAATTAATTTTAACATGGTGAAAATTTTTTAATTTTTGAATGTTTCATTAACACAAAACATACCGGGGATTTTTTTATTCGGCAAAATTAATGGGAAAATGGGTCAAATGACCCCTTTCGGTAGTTTTAATGTTAAGGAAATTTTGGAAGCATAATTAAATCATTAGTTTTAATCAATGATTAAGTAACACCAACTATATCTGAAAAGTATTTCAAATTAAGTATGGCCACATATGTTACAATTCCATTGCACATTTTGTGGTCCTTTTCTGCAAGAGATATTAAAAGATAGGACATCCTTCATGTAAAAAATATTAACTTTATCTTTTTTAAGATATAGTTCTCATGTAAAATTTTGTAAATGTTAAAATATTCAGAAAATGGGTAAAAGAAATTTTATTTACAATAATATTAAGTTTGTTGTGAAACATTCGTTTTTTTTTCCCCACAATGATTATTTTAAGCATGAAGTAACGAATACCCCAAGATTTTCTTCACTTTCGAGAAAATAGAGCAGAGAATGACATATTTTATTAAGATAGTTTAGAATTTCAATAAAACCTTCGAAATAAGGCTTATATAAGGTATAATTTTTTCCATATTATTATTTTTCCTATTTATTAATTGCTTATCAAGTGAACTAAGTTAAATTTCATATATTCGCAATTAGAAAATCAATTTGATATTTGATTGGAAAACAAAGTAAAAATTATAGTTTGTTTTAGTATCAATAAAATAAATAGAAACACGAGCAAAATTCTATCTGAATAAGTATTACTTGGGGAAAATTTAGAATTCTATTTTACCTACAAAAAAAATAGAGCAAGGCCTAATGTCGAAACATGACATTTTTAATCAAATAAGGACAAAATCCAGAGTAAAATCCTAAAATGGTTTAACCCAAAAATATTCTAATAATTAACTTTCAATTTGTAAGAAAATTATGAAATATATTTTATAGAACAAAGGATAAGTCGTGATCGTACAATGGCGTATTTAGTAACAATAGATCACTTTAGCTTCATCAAATCTAGTGAAGAGAAAAATAATATTTAATCACCATATTCAAATGAAGACACAATGAAGGAACCTTCCTTTTTTATTGTTAGTTTCTTACAAGAACATCCCATAGTATACCACTTATACATTTTTGAGATTTCATGGTGAGCATTCATTTACATAGACATTCAGATTCAATTTAGAAAGATTTTTTAAGAGAAAATACTGAGATCTCTGTAAACATAAGAAATAAAAAGAAAAATAAAAGGAAAAAGAAATTACCTAGGTGAAGACATCGCCAAAATCGGTTTTTAAAGAAGAAGCTTGCAAGAGCAAAATTCAAACATCGCAATGTTGAGCCCAACGCTAAACTGCTGAAAATTCGGACAAAATCGCTTGGACAAACTTTACGTTGCCGAAAAAAAATTTAAGAGACAAGACTTTGGAATAAAAAAATTAAACCAGCAGACGATAGTATAAAAAGCAAACGATATATAAAGCAGATGATACTATAAACTGAAAAGTTCAGCTGCTCTTACACAAAAATGTGTGTGAAAGCCGAAGATTCCATAAATTGAAAGTGTCATACGACAATAAGAAATATTAAGACTTGTTTTCTTGTTTTAATAAGAAACAAGTGATAGTTACTGTAATCAATAAACAAATTTAAAAAAAAATTCAAGCATATAACAAAAACAATTTATAGAAGGTGTACTTTTAGATAGAAAAATAAAAAACGCAAAACATTTTAATCAGTAAAGTAGAAGAAACCCAAAGAACTACGATTTTCTTTTTGTACTTTCCAAGTAAAACTTGGAAAAGAAAAAATCGTAAATTTTCTGTTATTCATTATCATTCTTGACTGTTTAACTGATGATCAACTGTGATAAAAGTGATAACCATATATCGGCCAATGCTCCTCTGCGAAACAGTTAGGGCGGCACTCCTATTGTTTGAAGATGCAACGACCCGTGACAGCCTCCTGCATGCCATTTCCAAAGGTATCCTCATTCCAAATTATTTCTGTTCCGGAACATTGTACAAAACAATCTTCGCCAAGCGTTCTCGCCAAAATGAACCACATTTCAACGGTTCGGCAACTGCACCTGAAGACTTGGGAATCGGTGAGATTGGGGGATGGGTAATAGGTTTGAAATAAAAGATAAATATAGTATTTTCTTTGTGTGAAAGTTCATGAAATTCTGCTAATACTTTGAATTACAGATTTTGATTTTATAGTTTCTATAACTGATGTTACTATAAACAAAAATAATATCATTGTCATTTCTTTCCACGTGGAATGTTAGCATTTTTTTAAATATTTCCTTTGCAATGATTTCGCACACATATTATAATAAGGGTTACAATTTATATCATGTATGATATATTGATCTTCGGCAACATATTACATAATGTTGTACATGTGTACAATGTACATTTCTCGTTATACAACAGATTTCTCACAGATAATTACAAGACTGTGTTATTATCTGCGAGAAATCTATTGTATAACGAGAAAACTAAGATAAATGTACTAAGGAAATTTAAAAATTACTAAACAATGATCGAAAAATATATTGTTTTTAAATTTATTATAATTTGCTTATTTTTATAATTAATCCTATTATGTTGTGCATTATTAGTTAATACAATGAAATTTCAACTTAATATTTTATTAGACAATGTCACAGTCGATGAATTTTTATTAATAAAAGGCACTATGGTCATTATAATTATGAAAGAATGAATATCAAATATTTAGACTAATTTTCGTAAAAATATTAATTATAATGAAATTATTTTAATTAAATACATGCTAATTCAATTTAATGTCTTCTATATTCGATTTTAATGGTTAGTATAACCAAGATATATTATACTTTTCGAAGATGAGCTTTTGTAAAAATTAAAGATGGTCATTGCGTGAAAAATATACATAAGAAAAATTTTATTATAAATATATAATCAAATTTATCAGTTTCAAATGTAAAAAGAAATAATTGCAGGATAATATTGTAATAAATGCTTTCTTTATTAAATATTGTAAGTGACATATGTTAAGACTAAACTAACTGTAAGTTTGAATTCAGAAAAATTACTTTGATTATTCTTCTCAGATAATCTTTCTTGTAATTATTTTTTAAACAGAAAAAAAATTTCTTATTTACAATCAATTTATAAATAACAAAATCAAAATCATTATGCTGAAAAAAGGGATATTTTCATGGTAAAACTAAAAACTAGACATACAGTAATAAATAATTAATGTGATATGCAAGGGAAAAAAACCCGCTTGGAACTCTGTTACTAAAAAAATAATTGTAAAACTAACATTTGAATTCCTCAGTAAATTATATATATGTCTTTACTTATTTTAACTTCAGTTTTCTTTTAACGCTTACTTCATAAAATAAACTGTTTGATTAGATATAAATTCAAGACAAACAAATGTTTTTATCTTTAATATTTATAGTAATTTTTAAATTGATAAGTCATTGATAAAAGTATTATTTATTTAACTAGCAAAAACTCATCTTAATTCTAAGAAATAGAAAGGTAGAAGTAATTAGAGAAGTGATATTTACTCCAAGAATCTGAGAATAGTTTGTTTTGAATACAAATATAGTATTTAAATGGAAAGCTCGAATATTAGTGAAATTGAATAACCATTCAAAGTCAAGATTTAAATATTATTTCAAATTATAAAACTGATCCCATTTAAATTTCCTTATTTAAATAAAAATTAAATTTTATAAAATCAGTCTTCCATAAGAGGAAAAGTTTACTAACAAAAAAACTTTCTTATGATTTATAAGAATGATACTAGTTGCAAAATGATCAGTAATTGATTTAAAAAAAATTGTATTTTTTACCGAGAATAAATATAGGTGTTTGTTGTAGTGCTAAATTTACTTTAAAATAGAATTTTTGGTTAAATTACTCTTAGGAGAAAATAACTATAATTTCCTACAAAAAAATTTTATTCTTCGTAATTTCTATTTTTAGTACATTATAAAATATAGTATTACATATTTATAATAAATATTTCTTTGATTATCACAAAGATTTTTTAATTCTGACAAAAATTAAAATGCATAGTTCGTATAAAACAGATTTTAATTTACTATTGTAGTCTTAAAAGTGAAAGGGTAATTTATAGAAGATATTATTTATTTTATAATAATAATAAGAGATTGCTAAATCAATTCAATGTGCAGATTTCAATGACCGATTCTTTACGAAGTTTGCTTCAAGGTAAGTGTTTGTTTATTATGTTTACAACAATGTAAGTGTATGTTAACAACAATGAACTATGTTTACAACAATGTAAGTGTATGTTTACAACAATGAACTATGTTTATAACAATGTAAGTGTATGCTTACAACAATGAACTATGTTTACAACAATGTAAGTGTTTGCTTATTACAATGGCCATAATCTGGGTGAAGGAAAAGAAAAACGCAGTTTTGATGACAGAACTAGCACTTCATTCCATGCGATTTTAATTCTCTGTTAGAGTTCATCTATTGTAATAAACAACAAAAAATATTAATGGGCGTATTTCTCTGCAGTCGAAGATAAGATATTTTAAGCTGATTGTTAGCAATTGTTAAAAGTCACTGACTAAATGTTTTAGTAGAATAAATTGGCTAAGGTGTCCTATATATAGTGATAGATCAACTTAAAACGAATAATATGCGATTATTTTTCATCTCTTAAAAAACGCTATTACATGAGACACGAAAATAAAATAAATATCAGCACCTTAAAACATTCTAATTGTAACGGTTTTCTTCTGTTGTTACTGTTAATTCAAAAAGGAGATGACTAATGTATATTTAACGGTAACCCATATCATTTCACTGATTTTAAATATAACTAAAACGATTGGGGAATAATAATATACACTTTCTTTAGAGCTTCCATAGATTTTTACAATAGATACATACGCAAATGAATTGAATATAATATTCTTCTAACACGTTATTTGTCGTCATTTATCAAATTTCAAAAGAACGATTTTATTTTCTCAAGATGCTGACATTCCACGGTATTACAAGCATCTTCATTTTTTTCGAATGAATATTTAGAACTACAAACAAACTAGGTTACCTGAAAGTTATTGTGTCGGTAACTGATTATTCTGAGACACTGAAATAATAGTGGACTTTAAATAATTTTCACGGGCTTATCGATTCTATCTTCACCAAAATCATCATAAGGTGCTGATAAATATAATAACTATGGATGTTAAATTATAAATATTTTAGCGATTCTGTTAGTTTAAAATCTATGATCTTTTTCTGTACAAAGTATAAAATGACATTTACTTAAACAACCAATGCTGGAAAAAATTTTTTCAAATGAGTAATATGCTGTACAATATCTTCCCATTTGCATAATGAAATACATTTTTACTATATATAATCTACGTATTAAAATATTAAAAAGTAATCTATTCACTCTTTTACATAACATGGATGTAGCATTTACCATGAAAAAACACGTGCAGTATAAAATTGGTATCATGAAAAAATGAAAGGTATTACCACCTCCATGGTTTATATATTTCAATCATCAACAGCACATGTGTAAATATAAATATATATCACAAGCAAAAATATTTGCGTATTTTGTATATGCATGTTTTGTATAAAGTATGCTTGTGTGTTCCATGGTATACGTATTTCAGTAACGTGAGTAAATACAAACATTTATGGTATGCAAATATGTTTGTAGTAATACAGACAATATATATAAATAATTTTTCGTACAAATTTCCATTTTGATAGTTGAACTACTACACTTATCTTTCAACCAACAAAGAATACACAAATACATTTGTGTATTCGTTATTGAAATTCGAATACCTCCTCAGAAATGAGTGTTTTTAGTAAAATTCAATACCGAATATAATAATAGTATTCGTATATATAATAACAGTATATACAATAATAGTATTCGAATTTCAAAAATATTGAAATTCGAATGCCTCCTCAGAAATGACTGTTTTTATAGTAAAATTCATTTTAAACCAAACCAGGGATGAATTATTATTTGAATTATGAGTTTATCAATAGAGAGACAAATTAAGCAACCATTACGTACATCAGTTAATTTATCAGAAATCATTCAGTTGCAATGATACGTAACTGAATGGTTTCTGATATATATTTCTTCAGAAAAAATAACGGTACCTGTTCTTTGTGTTTGCTGCAATCAAAATTATTGAATATTTTGAATGATCATATGGACTAAAATAGAGAGTAAAGATTCAAGAAAGAAAACAGAATGTTAAGAAAAATGAATGTCAATTGCAAGAAATGATTTTAAAAATTAAATCTCATATTAAATTAAAAAATTTAAAAACCGAAATTAAATCTTATTTACATGATTTTATAAATTAAACCACCTCTATATTAAATAATACGAAAAATGAAGCTGTTATTTACTCAAATGCAGCTATCAACAAAGTAGTTTACATAATAAAAATAATTTTACTTAAAATTATGTTAAAGTTTTCTTGAGAAAATTGTGTTTCATTATAAAAAATATACATGAAAATACTATAAAACAATTTATTACAAAATATTGAATTTTAGTTTAAGTCAGCAAGAAATTCATAAGTCAGCATTATCTAAAAATTATTACTTTCAGATCTCTTTGTATTAATAAATTTTCTTTGTTTTTACATGGTGTCAATATATATTTGATAAAAAAACCCAGATAAACTTCTGACTTGCTGTCAAACAAAATACGCCAAAAGGGTTAATTCCCAGTGAACGGTACGCTCCTTGTACGGTAAGCATATATACAACGGTACGCATATATACAATTATAATAAATTGTATATAATATTGTATAAAATTATATTATTTGTATAAAATAATATAATTTTATATTATATAATTATATTAATTGTATATTGTATAGTTATATTAATTGTATAAAATTAGTGTACCGTACACTGGGATACAGCCCGCCAAAAGAATGTTATGAAATCAAATAAAAATGGGTGTCATTCATTGGAGATAAATGTAACAGCAGATATTTTACTTTTATAGCGGGAATAAAAAATAGAATAGAGTTAATTTTAATTTTGTGGCATCAGTGAATTGCGGGGTTTGAATGACGAATCTGCGCAGCAAAGCTGATTGACCGGAATATGTCAGTAACATATGGATTCGCGTGACAAGCAGACGCATGACTGTCTGGGCGGAATATCTCCTGTCAAATGATGAATCGCGACTGGGTGTTCGAATTTTTTCACCCATTCTTATCTATTCAATAAAAAAAAATTAAAGCTGTCAACATCGTGAATGAACTATTTGGAACAAACGAGCCGACACTGAAAATGATCAAAAGTATTCCAGCGGTGGGCATGTAAGTAATTAAAGAAAGTGAAATAATAAAAGTAGAAAGTCCAATTATGAATTCGCCAATTTATCCATTAATGAGTCTGAGCACTTTTTGAACAGATTCATTTGTCGCTAAATTGCCGCTTAAAAGGTTACCTTAATCAAAATATAGATAAATAAGTCTGATAGGAAGAATAAGTGGTTTTTAAATAAATGATTTATACACTCAGAAGATTAATTTAAGCATTTTACGTTTTAGTTTATTCTTTTGGGCCTTTGTGCTTATAGCAATTGTTTAAAATGTTCTACAATATTTAGTAAGGTCTTTGAAGGTTAATGTTATTTTCTAACACAATTACAAATATATTAATATGAATAAAAAGCTTTTAATTATACATTTTTTTTAGAATTTATAATTTAAGGAAATTTTTTATGAACTGTGGAAATAGTTTTGATTTGAATTCACTTATTTATTTCCTTGTCACAAAAAATATCTCGAATTAAATAGAAAATGAATTTAATAAATACTACGTTAAAAATTTTTGTAAATTATTAATCAATTTTTTATTTCCTGTTAAAATAGAAAATTCTATAACACTGGTGCACTATGTAAAAACCATAAAAAGTTAATTAATAATACTTTAAGTAATAAGTATTTAAGTTGTGTTTTTTAATTAATAACTATCATTGAATTAATGCAACACTGCTGACCACCCAAACTGCAACACCAAGAAGGAGAAGAGATATCACTACGAAATTTATTTTGTAGGTAACATATTGATCAAATACTAAATATTAAAATTTATATTAAATTTACTTTTGTGTAGTGTGGTTCCTGTCAAAATCAGTAGCCAGAGTAGCCTCCGTTGTTGGAGATCACCGCTGCCACACGTTTCGGCATTGATTCAAAGAGACTTTGGATGGGATACAGCAGACCAAGCAGCTTCCACACGTTGCCAAAGTTGATCAGGAGTGTCAGCTGGGGATATAATCTGGATCAATCGTTGAGCAACCATGAACCATATATTTTCTATCGGTGAAAGAACTGGAAAGCGAGCCTATTAGGAAAGGAATTTCAATCTGGTGATTGACGAAGAATCCTTGGACAATGCCTCCCACGTAAGGACCCGCATTATCCTGTTGAAATATAATATGGCTGTGGGCAAGCCCTGAAGTTAAGGAAGGACAACTGGCTTCAACACCTCGGAGATTTAGCACTGGCTATTTTATGTACTGGTAATGCGCAATAAAGGAGTGCAAAAAGTAATATCCAATATCGCCCCATACCGTAAAATTCGGTGCACGACCAGTGTGGGGGTGCATAACGCAGCTGTTCAGCATCCTCTCTCCACGGCGTCTCCAGGCAAGAATGCGACCAACGTGGTGTTGCAGACAGAAGTGTGACTCGTGAGTAAAGACAATTTTATTCCATTCTGCTGCCTATATCCTTCTTTCATCGCACCAATGGCGACGGAGACGTCTGTGATTCTGCGTCAAGGGTAGACGAAGCAATGGACGTCTTGTGGACAGATCACACGACTGTAAACGGCGTCGAATGTTACGCGCTGATACTGGGTGATTCGTTATAGACAGAATGTGCTGTGCAGTGGTTCGTGATGTGGCTGAGAGATCCGTTACTGACATGTGCACAATTTGCCTGTCATCGTACGAAGTCGTGCACTGAGATGGATCGAAGACGTCGAACCGACGTACCCTCCTGCAGTCAGCGATCACATATTCATATTAAAGTTGTTTTATTTCGTCCAACTCGACAACCGATTTCCCTGAAAGATAATCCACAGTCTCAGTAGTCCACTATTCTTCCTCTGTCGAACTCGGATATTTGATCAAGAAATGATCGCTATTTTTTAAGAGGCATTTATGTTTTTTTTTTAAAAAGATCACAAGAAAAACACAACTGCCGAACTTGAAATAGTTGAAATCTCCAAGCCTTAAATAGCGCTTTAAGGTGGTACAAAGGCGTGCGTTAGGTGCATCTGCGCTGAAATTCTCACTTCCGCTAATGCATGTAGTAAATTTCATGTTATTTGAATGCTTCCTTCAGTGTGTTGCATTTACGGTGGCTAGCAGTGTATTTAAAAAAAATATTTACAGATTACAATCTATTTTAATGGTTTAATTAATTTTTTCATATATTTAATTTGAAAAAAATGAAATTTTTCCATAAGGAGTATTAATATAATCCAGTTCAGATTTTTCTGATAATTTGATAATAATGTATGGCAATTAAATTTTAGTTTACTTCTTTGAAATCTTTATTCCCAGATGGAAAAAATGCCATGAACTTTTTCTATTGACTCAAAGTAATGCACAAAATCAAATATTCGAGCAAATGCTTTTTGCTGTGAAATTTTAGAATTACAAGGAGACAATTTATGGCAAGTTCTGCATCAAAGATTAAGTATATTTCTTGCAGCAGATTTTTAACACATTTTTCAGAATTGCGAGCAAAATTTCTTATAACAGAGGAAAATTATCAATTTCTTATCATTTTATTGTGAATTTTTGATTGGAATCACATAATGGCTATTTTCCAGAACCAAAATTCTATTATTTTTGACGTCAAAATGATCAAAAAAAATTAAGGAATAAAAGAACCATAAAATTGTAAATTATGGAATTTCACAGGTTTCACTGCTAACAGGTTCTCTCAGTTGGAGGATTGTCGTCTTTAATGCTTCGTAGTTGGAGAGGAGGAGTGCTGGAGAGAATGATGAGGATGATTGATGGTGTTGTTCTATACACCTTCCTTGTGATTCTGAGAGTGAAGAGGCGTTACAGACTGGAGAGTACTTTTAACATTCGTTTTGTTATAGGGAATTCCCAGAATGAAGCTGCTTACAGGTTGATCCGTTGGATAATGATGTTGTATATGATTTTGAAGAATTTACCTCCAAAGCCTTAGTTGCGGACCATCATACATGCTATTCTTTCTGAGATGGAAGGACTTTTGACTCTAAGTTTCGGATGTGGTGAAAGAATGAACTTACTGTTTATTGGGTATTTTAGTGATTTTGAGTGTTTTAGCTGGTTCCGTTTAGTGTTATTTTTGTGTTTGATTTTAGAGTCCTGGATTTTTTCTGAATTACCATTGTTTATGACTTTTAAAATGAGATAGTGAGCTGAAGAGTGTTGCAAAGATTTTAGAAAATCTGTAAGGTTTTATTGCTGTGGCGTTTTAATTCTTCTTTTGTTTTGCGTCAGGTTATCAGGAATGTTATGCTGTATTAACAGATTTCCTACTTCAAAAACAAGTAGTGACTGACAAGCAACGATTTCTGGGAATAACTTATAGAAAATAAGAACTTTGGTTCTTTCTATATCCAAGCATCTACTTCTTTTCAATTTGATATTTAATATTACTTATAAATATTAAATAAAATAAAATTCGAGAGAGGAAAAAAATTTCCATTAATTTATTCCAAGTTGCCTTAAAATGATACTCCATTATTTTCTTATAACATCAGTAAATATTGCCGCCCACTCTGTCTAGTGCTCACGCTGACTGTGGATAGGTATGTACTGAGTTTGAATCCAGGTTAGTGCAGGGATGTACTTTTTCGGATACCTATGGCTTGCGTGTACTGAAAAATTCGGACTCCACACCAAATTGCTGCTCATTTCAAAAAGTGCACCCCATATCTGGCTGGCACTCAATAAAAATTCAGAGATTGTTTAATTTATCACATTCTTTGATAATAAATAAGCAAGCAAGCCCAACACAATCACATTATGTTCTGTCGTAGGTAGATCCCAATTTTTTTTTATTATTTTTGGGATAAAAGCTAAGAAATAATTATTAGGAAAGTAATTATGTACTTGGTGTGTAGTTTTCTATAGTTAGTCTCAAGGCACTATTGCTTATGGATCGCCAAAATGAAAGTTCAATCTTCTGTAGGATACTTAAAAAACTAGTGAAACTATATCGTTGAGGAAAATTGTGTTGTTTCATATTTTTTCCAGAGAGATCGAGTTTTAATCTCGAAGCAGAAAATCTTTTTCACCAATTCTGAAATTCTAGTTTCTATCTATGATTAAAAAGAAATAAATTTTTATTTTCTTCCCTACAAAAAATTAATTGATGCTAATGTTGAAAATTTGACTTAACAAGGAAACGGTCAAACAATATTCACAACATTTAGTGGCAACAACATTAAAAACTTTCAAACTTTCTCCATCATCACATCAGATATAAAATGTTACAAAAACAAATAAATATTAAAATATTTTATTATTTTTTTAGGCTATGTGTTATTTGTATTACTTATGATAACTTGAATCGCAAATAGTATTAACAGATAACATTTTCAAATCAGAACTTTAGAATTCTGAAAATTTCTGAATATTTCAATTAAATTTGTGTTTCATAGTTATTCAATACACAGATGAAATCAAAAAATTAAATTAGGAAAACAAGTATCCAAGATAAATGACTTATGTTTGTGCCAAGAATTTTCTAAGTATCATATAGGGTATAGTAAATTATCAATTAAGCACGATGACAACACAATGCACAAAATACAAAATTACTGATGCATGATCCTCAAATGCAAATTATACCCAAAATGAATAATGTTAGAAACACTAAAGAATATTTTTACAACAAAGAGAAATGTGTTGTTAAAATCACTAGAATAATCAAAGTCAAAATTATAGAGTATGTTTTTCTTGTATAGATATTATCTGAGATCGGATTAGACTTTTCAAACTAAGTACAGAAAAATAAAATAAAAATAATGTCTATAACAGTGGGCACACAACTCAACTTTATCGAAAGCTATCATTTTTAATTCCATTTGATAAAACAGAACAAAAAAATTTCTGAAGCCGCAGTCAGAACACATCTGCTCACAAAACGATATCAGAATAGATTAGCGCTCAAAGTATTGAAGCGTGATTCAGAACAAAGACTGATGAATGACAAACAAAGGAAATTTATTCAGAGCAAGAAAATAAAAATAGCCAAGTAACAGCTGAGAGGTACAGATACAGGCTATGTTGGCAGGAGTCCAAAATCATTTTTATTTGTTTCCTTAATATTCGAAGACGGAAACAACATGCCGGGTTTAATCTTCCATTTGTAAAGCCATATTTTACATGCTTAACATTTTTTAATCTTTTACTAAAATATTATTTTAAGAATGTAAAGCTTTATGCTCTTTACAGATTTTACATTGTTTGGAAAGCATGTAGAATATTACAAATACTTTATCAAATTTTAGGAAAACAAGTACAATTCCAAAATTTGTACAAAAATTCAGGAATTAATATTTTATTGACAATTAAAAAAGTAATTTATGAATGAAGTTTATAATTATTTAATATTGCTTAGGTGACGCAAATTTATAAAAGAAGTATTTATGAAACTATGCCCCTATAGGTATGTAGCTAATTGTTAATTTTTTCCTTTTGAAGTAAGTTCTTATTTTTTTATAGTTACTTCCTAAATTAAACACATAATAGGATTGAAAGTTGATATTACTGTATAGACATACAAGTATATGAACGATATCGATACAGATATTGTTGGAATTTAATACAAATCTACTGCAGTATTATTGATACAAGAAGATCATGACGTGCAATTATTATATTAATTTAAAATCATGCCCCATATATGAGATTAATATTTTTGTGAGATCTCATTGTCTTAATTAATAGTTTTTTCATGCTTACTATTAAATGTGTTGCTTTAATTAATCTAATGCAAAAGGGCTAGATTTCTTGATTATACTCAATAGAAACTAATTGTCATTATAATTGTGTTTCATCAAGATCAAGTGCAAATATTGCAATAGTTTGAGTAGAATTAAAGCAATTTATTTTAAAATTGATTGTTTTTGTCTTATTCATAAGTGTATAATTAACATTTTACTTGTATAGAGAGTCTGCTTTGGTACACAACCGAGATTTGATCCTCGGAGTAAGCAAGAGCAACTCATTCTTTCATCCCTCCAATGGGACGATAACTGAACTCGAACACTTGAAAACTGAACACGAGAAGTTTCGAGTCAGGCTGACTACCTAATTGATACATATGCTTGCTTCACTTGCAGAAATGTAATACCTGCGAGTGAAGACAAGGTAAGAGAAAGGGACTAAGAAATGATTCTAATCACTCTTAATGACATCAATCCAGTTAATGAACCATTAATGACGATATCAAATATGTGCTGGAAGTGTACGTTTTTTTTCCAAACTAAGATGCGACAATAATGCTGCTGTAAGAAGAGCTGAAAACAATCTGAATGCTCAATATCATGTCATTTCTGTATCCAAGTTTGTCATTAATCAAACTGTTGAAGATGCTTCGGTCTATAATGTAATGAGAAAATTAACCAAAATCATGGTAGTTCCCAATATTCATGATGATACTGTATCATTCATTAATATCTTGCTAGAAATTATTAGCACACCAGGGTCCACGGTCAGAAAACCAATTTATATAGGAACTAGGCCATGGCCTTCTATGGCGTGCCTTCTTCGTGTCATTTAGTTTTGAGTGTCTGTCCCTTGTGCATAGCCTGCCAACACTTGTAGTATAACGTAACAGAGTCTGTAGAGCTACTAAACACCTCCTCACAGAAGTTTCTAGCAAAAGAGCGTACGATAATCCCTACATCAACCAGATGTTAATTCCCTTTCCCACAGTACTTCCATAGAATCAAAAAGGCAACAAAATCCCCTTGCATTTGTAAATAGCAAGGGAACTCCTACCACTACAAATTATCTCCTGAAAAAAGAGCATCCAACAAACCAATATGGAATTCCTGAGGATACGGCTTGAAAAATCCTCACCGTAGATTACTCCTCACGAAGCTAATGATACATCTTACCAGAAGAGGACGGGAACTTTGCTAGTATAATGGCCGTGCACCAGCAAAACGACCCAAATTTATTAACAAATTAAACAGACAATGAATCTTAAAGACAAATCTATTACATTATTGGAAATGGTGCGCAAATTTCAAAGAACTTAATGAACTAATGTAAATGCCACATCTGTATATAGTCACCCCCCTTTCAATTTTCATTTCCTTATTTTCCTATTACTCTTTAACTTCTATTTTTTTTAAATTAATAACTAGTAGGACCAGCCCATCTGGTTTCTTTTGTAAATAATGTCTACAATGTAAATAATGCTTTAACTCAAATTTTCTATTGTCTTAACCACTCTCCAAATTGTTAATTGTTTAAACATGTAATTACTAATTGCTTAAACATTTTTTGTTTCTGACTCCCATAAAACTGAATGAGCAAGGCTTAAAGCCATTTTATATGTATTGGAGTAAATGCCTTCCAGTTTGTAACTAAAATTTGCTTTCTTTAATAACTGCCCCAGAGGCCCCCAAGGACCTCATGATGGTGTGGGAACACTTAGTATAGGGGAGACAGCCCTCGTTAACCTTATGGTACAGTCTGAGGTCTTCCCACACAGTTATGTATGTATATGGAATAGATTGAAAATAAATCGTCGCATCAGTGCATTTCTCGCAAAAAATATAAAATTTCGACAAACAATATATTCTGAATGTTTTATTTTAATCTATCTTATTGTCACCTCTCTTTAATCTATGGTGAAAGTCGCAGAATATCTAGATAAATTGTTATACTAAATTATGTTATAATTTGAAGAATAATTTGAAGGAATCGTTGTAATTATTAATTTGTTAAGAAGAAATAACTCTAAAGTAGGGTACGATAATCTTTCGGGGTAGCATTCTTAATATTAAAATTCTAAAGTAAGAATGTATTAATACTTACATCTGTCGATCGGTAATTATTTACCAGACATTTTTATTGAGGAGAGAACTGAAGAGATTGCAGACCAAAATAGCAGTCCATTTTTTATACCATGGAATGTCTGGACAGTAACAGGTACATTATTTTGCTGAAACGTAGTGTTTTAATTGACTTAAATAAAAATCAGAACCTGAGGCCTTAACACAGCAGAAATGTAATACCTGCTGCTGCAAGTGACGACTAGGTAAGCCAAAGGGAACTAAGAAATGCTTATCACACTTAATAACATCAATCCAGGTGATGAACCATCAATAACGATATTAAATAAGCCTTGGAAGTGAACGTGTTTTCCCCAAACCAAGATGTGACCATAAATCTACTGTAATAAGAACCGGAATCAATCGAATACACAACGTCATCTTATTCCTGGATTTAAGTTTGTCATTAATCAAATTGTTGAAGATGCTTCTGTCTATGATACAATGAGAAAATTAGCCAAAATCATGGTATTTCTTAAGATTCTTGATGTTACTGTATCATTCATTAATATCTTGCTAGCAATTATTTGTTTCTTATATTCGTACTGATAGTGGGTAGCTGACAGTTCAGGTGGCGTTTCTTATGAGCATCTTAAGCTCATTGAATTTCCATATGAAAAACCTGTTGCATAACTTCTACATGTAAATGCACTACAGATGTCACTGTTGCCTGGTATTTTACACAAATGTGTAGAGAAGTTAATATTATAAAGTATCTTTTTCCTTTTTTATAAATTCATGGGGGTCACGTGTTGCCTTCTCGCTGAATCCGCTTTTATAATCAGTGTTGTATTTTTGAATTAATAAAATAAAATCACTTGTATTTTTATTTTAACTAACGGAAGACTCACATAATATAATAGAAAAAAAGCTGTGTATTAAATGTTATTTCATTTTAATAAGTAACTTATTAACTTAAATTAAATTAAATCTCGAAAATAGAGATTCTGAATAAAAAGAGTATTATCTTTTAAATTTCAGTCAACTCAGCAGGAAAAAATGTTCTATTTAAAAATAACTACCCCACAATTTATGGCTTTATTTTATACTACGAATGATTAACTACTCCTCAGAAAATTCTTATTTGCTAGAACCATTTATTATTCTAAAATGAATACGTTATATTGCGTAATTATCTGGTTTTACATAATTTGCTTTCATATTTGACTAATTATCTGACAAAATGAGGTATTTTTTGCTTATATCACTCCACAACGACGAGGTTACAGAATAGTTATTTTGAGATGAGATGTTATTTAAATTATGCATTCATACATAATAATTCCACCATCAATTAAGAGTATGACTAATAAAGTAAATTTAAGAAATGAAATATGAACTAAAGGAGTGTGAACAAATATAGAAATTAATCAATTTAAAGATAGTGTACATACTTATATATTCATCATGTATATGAATATATATAAATGTACTAGGTGTTTACCTAATTTTATATTCTTGATTTACAGACAAAATTAAGTTCTTATAAATTTAATATTGTTAAGCTAATGAATAAATGAAAACTTTGAAAATATAAAGGAATAAAAGTTTGATATGAGTCTATGGTAATAATTTGCCATAATATTTTCAATAGTTTTTTTAAAATGAAAGTTTTTTATTCTTCACCAGCATGAAATGTAGTTAGATAGTAATTGGTAATATTCCAAAGTTTACATTCTTAGAGTCATATAACAAATTTTTTTATGATATTTTAATTATTTAAAAATATGCATAATTATTTATTTCAGAATAAAATTTATTTTATGGAAAATTTTAATGCATATGTTAGATTTCTTATCCTTTTAAGCGGAAATAAGGCTGTAAAAATAGATGAGTATAACATCATAAACATTTTCTTTATCTCAGAGTAATTACACATTGAACAGTATATATTTATATGATATTAAGGAAATAAAAGATTCCAAAGATTTTTCAAAAGGAATTAATCTTATAAACAAACTGACAAAAAAGTATATAAATCCTAGATATGTTTTTAATGGTTTTCTTGTATGTAAATTATTATTCGTGGTACATACATAATTGGTCACTTAATTATTTTATCATGGTAGAGGTTACAAAAACATTCAGTACATGAAATGTAACTCAAATGGCATTAAGATTACTTTGAAATTAGAGAGAAAAAGGAAAGAGTTCAAGAGATGCATATCTATCGAGAAGCAATTTAGGAATACCTAATAATAAACTTCACATCACATTTAGGAATCATAAAGTAATCAAAGATTTCTCAGGGACATGTTTAACTGAAACGAATAAATAAATTGAACAAGATTTTTCTGCAGAAAGCACCTGTTTCTCTTTTGATCTTAATTTACATTTTTCTCAAAATATAAGTGAATGTAGATGTTTTTCAATGAAAATATAAGTGAAAGTGATTAAAATTATTAGAAATTATTTTTTCATATTAATAATTTTAATTTCAATGACGAGCAGCAAATATAATGATAAGAACTTGTAGAACTAATCCCTACTTAAATATTCATTTGTAAATCAATGTTTTAATAATCGGACTTAATGAGGGGATATTTCCTGTTTACCTATGGAGTACAGTACAGGCTTTCCTCCCTTCTTACCACTCTATGACCACTTGTTGCACATGACATACGTGATGGTCTAATTAATCCAAAAATAGCTATGTGTACTAATCTTGTATTATACCACACATGCAAATTTCAAATGCATGAATTTTAGGTCCTGGTCTAATTGGAACAGGACTTAAATCGGTCTAATTAGACCATCGGACTTAAAGAGAGGTTAAATCGAACTTAATGAGGGATATTACCTGTTAACCAATGGTGTACCATAAAGGATTTTCTCATTTTTTTACTTACCACTCTACCACCATTTCTTGCACATCTTGGTCTAATTAATACAAAACTAACCATGTGTACTAATCTTGTATTATACTGCATATGTAAATTTCAGATGCATGAATATTAGGTCCTTATCTAATTA
>JAPDSC010008260.1:0-15187 GCA_026290005.1 Latrodectus geometricus | reverse complement strand
TCCTTACATATACAAAGCACAGAAGCTGAATTCGGTACCAAAGTTCTATTAAGGTTTATTCCGTTATAGTTTGTCGGATGACGAGTAGCTTAGGTGGGGAAGGAAGGAGTACTTAATGAATATTTACAGATTTATTTACATGTAGAATTATTTACAGACATCTAGCTCTTTCATTGCGAGCTCCTTCATAAACACTCTCTCTCTTTCAACTACATATACATCTCTTTACATGACATGTTAACTACTGCCATCTAGTGGCCACTTATTTTTTTTTTTTTAAATTACAGCTTAATGTTAACATTCGGCCAGACTGACCGATTAATCTCCTGATTAATACAAACAATACTTGTAGACATTTATAAACTAAAAATAATACAAAAACTTCAAAATATCACAAAATAAAAATAAACATACTTACAAATCTTAACAATTCTTCAGTAGAAATACTTACTATTTTTTAACCATCAAATTTAACAAAAGTTTAGAAATTACACTAATTTTACATTTGCTAACCTACTTATAAAAAGAAAAGAAATAATTAGTACATATGATGAGGAAATTATACAGTATGTTCAATAGAAAATATCATAAAAGTTCAGATTTTCTTTAAAGTTTAATTTAGTATGAAAAACGTTTATTTAAATTAAAGTTCATTAAATTCAAAGTTCAATTTCAGTATCACTGGAACTACTTGTGTCTGGATAAATTCTCCAAGGTTTTAGTTGACTTACATGGGCGGTGGTTGTGAAAAAGTGTCCCTTTTCCTTTTCTTGTAACTGAGTCACTCTGTAAGTGTCACCTGGTAATATTTGAGTAATTATCAATGGTCCCCTGTATTTTGGTTGAGTTTTCAAAGGTTGGCCTGTTGCTTGAGGTGTTTTCTTCATGACCACTATTTCACCTTTTACATAGTTGATTGCTTTACATCTTTTTTTGTCAAAATATGATTTCATCTTTTCCTACTT
This sequence comes from Latrodectus geometricus, assembly GCA_026290005.1. Lineage (NCBI taxonomy): Eukaryota > Metazoa > Arthropoda > Arachnida > Araneae > Theridiidae > Latrodectus > Latrodectus geometricus. The sequence continues at coordinate 14,222 of JAPDSC010008260.1, read as the reverse complement.
ACGTTCTATATTTTGAATTGCTTCTTTTCGTATTTCTTCAGGATCCTTACATTCTTTGGCTTCATCATCTGCTAATTTGCTTATTAGTCCATCATAAAATCTAGGTGAGTAACCATGTAGCATTTGAAATGGAGTCTTATTGGTTGTTTTATTAACTGCATTATTTAAATTTCGCTCGGCATCTTTAATTTTCAAGTCCCAATCTTTGTGTTTTGGATCTTCCATACTTGTAGAAATTGTAGCTAATAGAGTTCTATGGCATCTTTCGACCATTCCGTTTCCTTCAGGATGCTTTGTAGAGTTCAAAGTATGCTTAATTCCATTTGTGGTACAAAACTCTTCAAATTGGTGAGAAGTGAAACATGAACCTCGATCACTTATCAACTTGTCAGTAATCCAAATTCGTCGATGAAATTCTTTAAAGCTTTCAGTACGTTTTGAGTTGAATTACTTCTCACTGGTGTTGCTCTGACGAATCTAGTTAAATTATCTATTATTACAAGTAATTCTTGATTTCCTCTACAAGTTTTAACAAAAGGGCCTAGATGATCCACATGAATAATAGAAAATGGACGTTTCCCTGGTGCAATTGGGTTCAGAAGCCCCTGCTTTTTTCCTCCTGGAACTTTGTTCAGCAAACACTCAAAACACATCGAAATATGTTTTCTTACGTAACGTTTCATAGATGCAAACCAATATAATTCTTTTATTTTACTAACAGTTCGATCAACAGAAAAATGTCCCATGAGGTCGTGGAATCTAACTACTATACTTTTCCTCATTGATTTAGGTATTACATAAAGTAAAATTTCTTTCTCCTTGATCTTGTGTTTTCTATAAATCTTATTCTGCTTGAAAACATATCCTTCAATCATTTTCTTTTCAGATTCGGACCTGTCATCTTCATTCTTCTTGAATACATCTATTAATTTACGTAGTTCCATGTCTGAATTTTGCATCATTAAAACTTGTTCTTCTGTAGTCAAAGTAACACAAACTTCAAATTTTCTTTCAATAATACTGTGCAAAGTATCTTCTGGCTCTTCAACAGCTGCTCTGCTTAGTGCATCTACGTGTTTCATTCGTTCACCTGGCCTATGTCGGATTTCAAAATCATATTCTTGCATAAGGTTAAACCATCTTGCCATCTGAGGATTTGATGACTTATTAGCGTTTAGATACACGATTGCTTGACAATCTGTGATGATAGTGAACTTTATTCCTATCAGAAACTGCCTTAACCTTTCTAATGTCCACACAATTGACATTAACTCTAATTTACTCGAATGGTACTTTTGTTCAGTTTCCGTAGTTTTCTTACTAACGCAATAAACCATCCCCCAATTCCTTTTACTATCTCTTTGAAACAATATTCCGGCCAATCCAATTGAACTTGCGTCACAATGCACCTCGGTTTCATTTTCAGGATCATAATGAGCGAGAATCGGTGCTTTAATGAGATTACTCTTAAGTTCTTCGAAAGCCTCACTTTGTTCTTTTTCCCAAACAAATCTTGCATCTTTTTTCGTAAGTTCAGATAGTGGCGCTGCTTTGAGAGAATACTTAGGAACAAATCTTCTAAAGAAACTTGTAAGTCCTAAAAATCTTTGGATGTCATGCGTATTTTTAGGAACAGGAAATTTTTCAATAGCAGCTATTTTACGTGGTCCAGGTTTCAAACCATCTTTACTAAGTATGAAACCAAGAAATTCAGTCTGTAACTTTCCAAATTCACATTTTGGTAGTTTTAAAGTTAAATTGGCTTTTCTTAAGCACTCAAATACTTCAGTAAGGTTCTGTATCATTTCGGTCCATGTTTTAGCTGGAATCAATATATCGTCTAAGTAACACAGTACTTTTTTGTTGAACAATGGACCCAAAACAAGATTCATGAGTCTTTGGAATTCTGCTGGAGCATTTGCCTATCCAAAGATCATTCGCTCGAATTGACCTGTATCATCTGGAGTTATGAAAGCAGTTTTCAATTTGGCTTCTTCAGTCAAAGGTAACTGTAAATAACCACTAGCTAAATCCAAAGTAGTATAAAACTGGCTTCCTCCTAGACATTCTAAAATGTCATCAATTTTGGGTAATGGAAATTTATCTTTGACAGTTTGAGAGTTTAATCTTCTATAGTCAATAACCAATCGCTGTTCCCCTGTCTTTTTCTTAACTAATAATACAGGACTGGAGTAAGGAGATCTTGTATCTGTAACTATTCCATGTTTCTTCCATTTGGATACAATTTCTTTTATGTGTTTCCTCTCTTCAGAATCGGTTTTATACGGTTTTTGAAAAGTTGGCTTACTCCCATCTACTTCTTTAATGTCCATTTTGCATAAATTCGTGCAGCCTAACTCGCTTATGTTTAAAGCAAAACAGTCTCGATACTTATTTAATGAATTCAAAAGTTCTAATTTTTTATCACTATCTAAGGATTTGTCGAAATTTATATCTTTCATTAATATAGGAGACTTCTCCTTGTTAATTTCAACTTTTTCATCATCAACTTTTTCATCCTTGTTAATTGTTATAATTTCAACTTTTTCAAGTTTATTGGATCGGGATAAGCTTTCCTCACTTACTTCCATTCCCCTACCTAAACACTGATCTTTCCTAATTTTTAAGTTAAATTCTTTTTTATTTATTACTGGTACAACAGTTTCACCGTTAACTACTTCAAGAATAGAATCGAAATTCTGTCCTATACTTTTGACTAAAATTGCCCCATTAACTATCGAATTTTCGGTTTCTTCAATTTTCGCTCTAATTAGATTAATTGATTTACTTTCGATTTCTGTCTCATTTAATGCTTTTAATTTAACTGCATTTTCCTTAATATCTACTTGAATTTCAGAGAAAACGTTGTTATTTGAGTATCCAAATTTTAGATTACCCCCAATACATGTAAAAGCAATGTATAATAAATCTAACCATGTTCTACCTAAAATTAAATCGCATGGTTGGGAATTATCTTCTACAATTAATAAAGGAATACTTTTTCCAACTACATCGTCTATACGAATATTTACTACAGCTTTTCCAAGAGCGTTAGTCACTGGATTATTTTGATTTCCAAAACCGAATAATTTACTGCTATCTGGTGTCAGATTCAGATTCATTTTTATTGCGATACTTTCTTTTAAAAGGCAACAACTACTTCCTGTATCAACTAACGCAATCACCTTATTCCCATAAATATAAGCATCTTTCAAGTAGGCGCTAACGATGCACTTCGATGAGAATTGTTTTGACTGACGGACAAATTATTCCCCTCGCGCTTTTCATCGGTTTCATATTTACACGTTCGCTGAGAATGACCATATTTTTTACATTTCTTACAATAAGCAGATGTCTTCGGCAACGGGCATTCACGAGCTATATGACCATAATCATTACAATTAAAACATTTAAATTCCCCTTTCTCATTTCGAATATCCGAGCTGACTGACTTTTTTCGATGAATACTTTTATTTTCACTAAACGGAAATGATTTCTTTTCTAACTGAAATTTTTCATTACGATAATTATAATTTGACGAGTTTCGTAATTTATAATTGTTAATAGATCGAACATTATCATAATTATCCAATTTATCCGCTAATTGATCTGGAGTATTAATTTTAGGCCATTCATCCACAAAATGTTCACGAGTTGTTGAATTTACTTGCTTCTCCAATTGTTCAGTAACAATTAAATTTTTTAAACTATTAAAATCTGAAATCTCGAGACCCGTTATCCATTCATCAAAATAGTTTTGTAATTCGAATGAATAATCCTTCCAAGTACTTTATGGATTTTTAACATGGTTTAAAAATTTCAATCTAAACTTATCTGCACTTAATTTATATCTCTTAAGCAATAATGATTTTACATACTTATAATTATTTGCATTATCTTCGTTTTCACGCGCAATTAGTTGCGTAATTTCATAAGAGAGCAGTCCTAATAATTGTAACACCCAATTCTCTTCACTTAACCCAATACGTCGTGCCTGCCGTTCAAATAGAACTAAATAAAAATTTATATCTCCATCTTTCACTTTATATTCGTGCATTAACTTTCGAAAATCTATGTGTACGTTTTTACTTTCATCGTTGTTACTTAAATCTGAAATATTTGCATTTTGGACTCTATTTTCGATACGTAAACGTTCAAGTTCATACTCACGGTCAGCCAACGTTTTGGCGTCTTCAATAATCCTACTTAATAAACTTTTACTAAATTCTTCATCATACGTCTCTGATTCCGTTATAATACGTTTCAAATCAATTATTTTAGCATTTTCAGGTACTGAGAGCCCTAATTCTGTTGCTAATTCTATTAAATCTACTTTTTTAGCCTTCCCCCAAAAAGCCATACTTTACTAATTAAAATACTCAATTACTCCACACACAAAATACTTTATCAATAATGAAATTATTACTTCCACTTCGCCTAAAACGAAACTAATTGTTTCTTTAAAAACGAAATTACTTTTTGCAAATGAAATTAAGAAAATACTTTATACTTATATACATAATTCTTAAATCTCGTTCACTACTTTAGAATACGTTACTAAATACGTTAAAACATATTTCAAAACGAAACAATTAAAATTCGCCTACCTGAATTCCGAAGCATCGCGAGTTATCCCTCTTCTGATTTATTAAGGTTTATTCCGTTATAGTTTGTCGGATGACGAGTAGCTTAGGTGGGGAAGGAAGGAGTACTTAATAAATATTTACAAATTTATTTACTTGTAGAATTATTTACAGACATCTAGCTCTTTCATTGCGAGCTCCTTCATAAACACTCTCTCTCTTTCAACTACATATACATCTCTTTACATGACATGTTAACTACTGCCATCTAGTGGCCACTTATTTTTTTTAAAATATTACAGCTTAATGTTAACAGTTCTTTCCCATCAAATATCTGATATCCATGTGTCTCATCAAATATCCGATTTCTATGTGTCCTTACAAAGCACAGAAGCTGACTTCGGTACCAAAGTTCTTTCCCATCAAATATCTGATATCCATGTGTCTTTACATATACAAAGCACAGATGCTGACTTCGGTACCAAAGTTCTTTCCCATCAAATATCTGATATCCATGTGTCTCTGACTATTGTTCTCACAATTTCTGGAACAATTGCATGTGTCGCTTCGTTGTTCAAGAACAAAGTAAGTTCTCAGTCATTATAAAAGGCATCAAATAAAAAATATCAGATCATGAAAAATGCAAAAGAAAATTATTTGACAAAATGAAGGTTTGTAAGGAGGAGATTTTTCAAAATTTTAATTGGTAAATGGGAGCAAAAATTATCTTTGGGTCTATGGTGTCAGGGTAGGAATTAGCCATTAGTTAGTAAAAACGTGAGTCCTCATAAATACGAGAGTCTACTGTATATGTATTATCATACTAACTTCAATAGATAAAAATTAAAAAATAATTTTTCACGTCTTAATTATTTATAATGCTTGCTCATTCTATTTCTAAAAACAAATCATTTAAAATTCGAAGATATTTCGACTTGGCATTAGCAATGTAATTTAAATCTATTATAACATAAAATAATAGTGTCATTATTTAGTATATTAAACTATTTTAAAGTCTTACTTAAGAATGGGAATATTTGCTTTACATTTTCTGCATTCCTTTTTAGAGAGCAATGACCTAAACAATATTTATAAAAATAGTCATCATTTTTCCATCAAGAATTTCATGCAAATTAAATTGCAATTTGTTTTTTTACGTGATATATATTTATGTTTTCTTCTAGGCAAACAGCTTTTCCTTTCCTTTTCTGCTACGTAGCTTAATGGAGTGAACTGATTTAATGTCCAAACTGAATTAGATATTTTCCAGAATTCCAAAGAACAAATTATCTGTGTAGAAATAATTTACTCTTCACATCACAAGGAGAAAAATAGAATTCGTAGCATGTTTAAAGTTAAATTACATGCATTAGTATTTCAAACAAAGAAGAAAGTCCATGAAAAGATTTCAAAATAGTCAAAGAAAAATATGAAAATTTTCGTTCTTTACTTGAAATTTCAAATTCTCATTATTGTATTTTTATATGTGTAAAATTAAAACTAAATCAATCATTCTCACTTACATTTTTAATAAAATATTCTGTTCGGCTCGAAACAGCAAAAACGAATAATAAGAACGAAATCATATATTTCATCTCCTAATTTATTTCAGTAATTGCAAATAATACTAGATTTTTTACCGTGCTTTATATACAGATTGGTGATGTTATCTGTAGATACTGTAAAGTACTGTTAAAATTAATGGAATTTTTCTATTTAAAACTTCTAAAGTGCTGATTTACAACGCTCCCTACGATACTCAGTTGTATTATTATATTACTATTAGATATCACCAGCATATTTTCTTGCATCTAAACCAGAATCGGACTAAATATATATATATATATATATATATATATATATATATATATTGTGTCGCCATGACCTAATACACCAGTCTAATGATTTTACAAAATAAATACAAGAGCAATTCGATTAAATAACTGTTCTTGTTAGGTGTATTTTCTCTCGGGACAGGGTAATTTCATCGGATATTTTAAGGTTATCATATCTATGTATAACTCAATATTTCTTCTATACTTTGCCTTTCAAAACGTTAAAATTCATTCTGATTCATTCAAAACAATGAGAGTGATTCTCTAAACCACAAGCAGGATTCATGGTGTTAATTATCTCCACTACTTCAAACATTAGTTTAGTCCATGCCACGTCGTTTTACACCACCTCTGTGTGCTCACGTGAGATACGATATTAGACAGGTGAATTTGCTTTTTGCCTCCTTAATATATTCGAATATATAAGAAAATTATCTTCATTTAAATTTACGTATATCAATACATTAATAGATAACGTTTCCTTATCACCAATTTTATCACTGACAGCTAAATAAATATGATTGCACAAACAATAAATTTAAAATAAATTAAAAATTCGTTATACAATTATTTCTTAGAAATTCAAAATTAAAAACAGCTTAATGTTAATAATCTTATTACATACAGAATATAAAAGATATATTTTCCTAGTAACGAAACTCAATTCAGTATCAGTGCTTTACAGAGATAACTTGCTTTTATTTCTCTAATTAGAAAAATAACCCAACTTCAACTGAAAAAGTTTATTTTGTTTAGAAGTAGAAAACATCAGACTTTGTACTCTGTTTAGTCTTTGTTTCGTATTATGTAATCGCAATTTTTTTTCTGATTATGTTTATCTTGTGCTGCGTTATTGAATTGATTGATTATCTATTATAAATGAAATTATTTTAGGTAATCTTTCTTTAACATCTATACGCAGTAGAATCAGAATGACTAATACCGAAAAAAGCAGCATTTAATTTTACTGAGAATATTTTTTTAATATGTGAAAGAGGTACTTGAGAAAATTGAATGACAGAATTAGGTGATGGTATAAAGTACATAATTAAAACGATTCATTAGGAAATAATTAACTATCTAGTTGAAATTATGGGAACTAAAACTTTATTTAATTAGGATTACGTTATTACTTTTATAGAACAATGAATCATTTTGTTTATTAGCGAATGAAAATTACTTAGTGCAGTTATGCCTTACAATGTTCAAGAACACGATTTTCTAGCTGTCAAAGAAAATGATAAGAAATCCCTTTTACCACGATCCACCTTAAGGAATACTTACTTAGCCGCGTTTTCAGCCTTAATGTATATAATTGTTTTAGGCATGGCAGGATCGTATTCTGCCCCGGCCACTGTGGATATGCAGAAGCCAGGAAGCAGGTTCTCGGATATAACACTGGAAGAGATCACTTGGATAGCCAGCCTGCCAACTATGACAAGCAGTTTTGGAAATATTCTGTCTGGTATGTAAATTTTGTTTTCTTCCTCAATACTGAAGGATTAGAGTGACAAGTTTTATAATTAATCATGAGAAAATTTAAAGATTAAAATGTTTCTGATAATAATTCGAATTTATAAAAATAAACGCTTAAATTTTTGGATATGAAAGCATTTCTAAGTTTTAAAGATTTATGTATTTAAGTATATACCACTAAAAATTTTAATTATTTCACTATTGTAAAAATGTTAAGTTCGGGATTTATTTTATCAAAATTGTTAATTTTCTTTTCTTTTAACTTGTCATTATATTTAATTTTTGGTGTGTTGACTGACAGCAAAATATATATTTCGATTAATACGTCAGCTAAAATGTACTATTTTTATACCATGAGGAATCGTTGAAGATGCAAAGTTGTATTAGCAGAACTGAATTAAATAATGTAGAAAATATTATATGGCATAAACGTATACAAAATCAAACAATCATCACATTTGAAATTTCCTATAGAAATACAACCATAGGAGAACGTCAATAATCTAAGAATATAATTGAAATTCTCAATTTTAATAAAGAGAATAAAAATTTAAATGAAATGAAGTACCGACATTGTTTGAAATATGTAAGTTGGTTTGTATATGTTTACTCTAAAATGGTGTATACAAACATATACTTATGTATAATTTAATCGCAAAGTACCTGTAAATAACTTTTAATAAAATATATCCGATTTTTATATTTGATTTGACTGCACATATATACAAAACGTAAATATTTTAAAAGAGCCGAGCTTTTATAAAAATTAAAAAAATCCAACATAAATTAATTAAAGTAAAAATGATGTTCTATTTTTAAAGGTTGCAGATCTTGTCGAACATTTTAAGCATCTTAAACTTAAATCTATTTAATGAAGCCTTTTTTTATACACATTCATATATATATATATATATATATATATATATATATATATATATATATATTAATATATATATATATATATATATATATATCATAGCATTATAGATAGTAAAATATATAATATTCAGACATAATCATATATTCACTTAAATATTTTTAATTTTTTTTTTTGAATAATATGAAATAATATTTAAAATTCAAACTAATAATATTTATAAAGTTATGAAAATGGGATTGGTTAATAAGCACTAATAATATTAATATAACTAATATATGACTTAATATCTTAGTTATTTGTAACAATCTTTTATAATTTCACATTTTTAAAATAATTAACACGGTCTATATTTTCTGCCCTGAATAGTTATAAGATACGGACTATTTACTTTTAATTAACTATAAAGGCAACTGCATGGTACCATTTATAATTGGTTAAAATATGATATTAAAAATAGATATCATTTGTAATCATTAAATTAAAATTTTTATCGTCAATTATTATATTATCCCCGTTGAAAATTAAAACAATGGTAATACGAGGGTTAATCTAAAGTTTTTGAGATACGCGCAGACAAGAATTTACAAAATAAAAATAACGGTTTAATTTTAAAATACAAAGTATTTTAACACAGAAGACGATTTTTTACTGACTTATTTTAACTTTTTTTTGCGTAGAATAAATTGTGAACAGAAAAGAAAATGGAGTTGACGCGAGAACATTTTCGCGCTATGATTTTCTACGATTTTAAAGAAGAATTAAATCAAGAAGATTACGTTCAACGGTTGCAATTAGCATTTGGTGATGAATCTCCAGCTCGTGTTACTGTATTCAGAGGGTTTATGGAATTTAGAAGAGGTCGCAATTTTCTTCAGAATGAAGAACATACAGGAAGGCCGCCGTCGGCAGTTATTCCGGATAATGTGTCTGCCATACGAAAAATGTTAATGGATGATAATCGCTGTATCTATCAAATGATACAGAAGGATTTTAACTTTGGATCCTCAGTCATACACAAAATCATTCATGAAGAATTACATAATCAAAAAAGTAGTTTGCTGTTGGGTTCCCCATAATTTAACTGAGTACCAAAAAGAGGAGCATGTCAGAGTCAGTAAAAAAACTCTTAAATTGCTAAATGATGGTAGCCACCGCATCATTTCTAAAATTGTAACAGGTGATGAAAGTTACATACCGTTTTTTGACGTTCCAACACGTCAAGAAAGCAAAGTATGGGTCTTTGAAGATGATCCCTCGCCGACAATGGTGTAAAAACGACATGCACTGAAAAAAGTGATGTAAGCCGTTTTCTTCAGAAGTACGGGATTAGTCAAAGCCATCACGTTGGAAGGACAGAAGACAGTAACAGCAAACTGGTATACCACTAAATGTCTTCCAGAAATTCTACAAGAACTGAATGTTAGGGGACTAATGCTTCATCATGACAATGCATCTTTACATACAACCGGATTAACAGTTGAGTTTTCACCTGATCTAGTATGTGCGACTTTTGTGTGGTTATTCTTTAATCTAAGAAAGAACTTACGTGGACATCGTTTTCATTCAGAAGAAGAGATTGATGTGGCTATAAATGATTTTTTTCATCTTTTCCAAGAAATGAATGGCATGAGGCATTTAATCTGTGGAAAATTCATCTACAAAAGTGCATTGATGCTGGAGGAGACTACTTTGAACACTCCTAAAATTTTGTATGTATAACTTTAAAAACCTAGTTGTATCTCAAAAATTTCAGAATGACCCTTATATAAAAAATTCTATCTATTATATCTATATAAAGAAAATGGTCAAAATTAAACCACTTCTCCTTAAAACTATACAATACCACAAATATAGATACAGAGAGAAAAATAAATATGCAATAAATATTGCCACGCAAACATAAAAATTGAATTCCAAACCAAGTAAAACTGCTGGCATTGTTCTGCACACATACAAGCTGCAAACGCCCGCTTCTACGCTATCCTTTTTCTTATGTCATGAAGAGGGATAGAGGAAGGAACAGCTGGATGCTATCTCAAGGTGCTTTCAATTTTTACATTGTGTCATTTGTGAGAAATTATTTTTATCACCCAAACTACTTGGGAATAGATGTTGAATAAATGTTCTTGAATTTATTGGTCATGATTTGTCATGAATAAAAATAGAATAGTATAATCAGATAAACATAGAAGACACAAAGAAAACAAACTATTTTCTTAATTAAAAGAGAATTTCTTCAACTGTTATTTTCATTTTCAAACTGAATAAAGCATAAAAAACAAACATTTACTTCTGTAATATCAGTATATTCAGATTATTCTTTAATTTTTAATGGCTTCTCATTTTAATATGCATTTTTTTATATTTTTTTGTAGATCTATAATATGGTTATGTATTTTCCCCCGCAGGTTATTTGTGCAATACATATGGTCGAAAAGCTGTTATCCTTATCATATCTACACCATACCTTCTCAGCTGGTTGATGATCATCTATGCTCCTACTTTAACACTGGTGTATTGTGGCCGACTTCTGGTTGGATTCTGCTATGGCATGTGCTCAGTTGCTGTTCCGGCCTATTTGGTTGAAATATCCACTTTGGAAATTCGAGGATTCTTGGCTGCTGGATATCAGCTAGGTTTCGTAGTCGGAATGCTGATTATGGTAAGCTTGGGATTAGGACTACGATGGTCCTGGATGGCAGTTGTAGCTGCAACCATCCTCACATTCTCCACTTGTCTCTTGTATTTTATGCCAGAGTCGCCACACTGGCTCATAAGGGAATCAAGAGGACAAGATGCCATGAAAAGTCTTAAGTTCCTCAGAGGTAGAAATTCTGATTTTAAGAAAGAGTTCCAAAAGCTCACTTGTGCTCAAGAGAACCAAGTCCGAAGCCAAATAACGCTGAGAAGTTTTAAGAATCCAGCACTTTACAAGCCTACAATAATTGCTGTTTCCTTGTTTTTCTTTCAGCAACTTTCTGGCATCAATTCCATGATTTCTTATACTGTAGATATTTTCAAGAATTCTGGTGGAGATATCGATCCTCAGTTATCTACAGTTATTTTCGCTGGTGTACAAGTTATCGCTACTATCTTCAGCACAGCCCTGATTGATAAACTAGGTCGCCGACCCCTTTTCATCACATCCGGAACCTTGATGACAGTATCACTTGTTGTCCTTGGCATCCACAATATTCTATTAATGAATGATTTCAATTTAAGCCAATTTGAATGGATGCCTCTGGCTTGCTTATTGCTTTATATAGCAGCGTTTTCATTTGGATTTGGTCCTTGCGCTATAGTGATTCCACCAGAAATAGTACCAATTCAATATCGAAGCACAGTTCTGGCAATTGCTATTGTGGCATGTTCAATATTCGGTTTCATTGTAACAAAATCCTACGACTTATTGATTAACAGCATCGGATATTACGGATTATATTGGACTTATGGGTCATTTACGCTATTGGGAACACTTTTCGGCATTTTATATCTGCCTGAAACAAAAGGAAGAACTATTGAAGAAATTAATAAGTCGTTTTCAAGGTGACGAAATCTTCTCTATAGAACAATGGATAGAAACGTTTTATGTAAATATCTATATTTTGTTACAACTATCATGAAAATGATCACAGTTTGGTGTACCTCTTCATTTACACATAAGAAAAGAGCTTATGTTATTTGCACTTTATGTGACTCTTATAGATGTATGAAAAACAATAAGCTTTTAATTGATTCAAAATAAAGTAAGCTAATATACGTTTTTAAGTTTTGATAAAAAAAAAATCTTTAAAAAAATCACTTCAAATTCGTGTTTTAATTTTAAAGTATTTAATTTTTTTTACAAAACGAAATTATTTATTAGAAGTGTATTGAGTCCCTTACGTATTTTTTTACATTTTCCTACACCATTAAATTTTTATCAATTACTTATTCACATGGGCATTGTTTTTATAAATACAGTTTTAATACCTACGATGTTAAAAATATTTATAAATATTCAGCACTCTTACAACAATTTGGAATATATTTAACTTATCATCATGGTTATTTTTTTACATTTAATTGTTATTTTTCTACAGCTATATGCTCAAATATTTCACCTCAAAAATTTTTACACAAATATTTTATTATATTTAATGAATTTTATACTTATAACTAGATTTTAAATTGAATTCAAAAGGAGATTTATGTAAAAAAAATTTTTACAGCCAAAATCTTTTTTAGGAAGCAATTTTTTTGTGCTGCAGAGTGTGAAGAAGCTCTAAGAAAATTATTTGCGAAAAATTTGCACAATCTTACGATATAGGATATACTTTTAAAGTATGATATATATATCTATATATATATATATCATTATTTATAAATTTAAATTCAATATATTTAAATTTTAAGATCATCATCATCAGATAAGACGAATATGTTAGGTACAGAATATTATGTTATCAAAGAAGTTTATACGAAAGTTCCTTAATTGAAATTTCATATTTTATTAAGCAATAACAATTAAATTGAAAATTTATTATAGTTTCCGAAAATTTAATTGCAAATTCATGTTATATTTTAAACACATTGTTTAAAAAATTTCAAATTGAATGCTTTTCTTTTATATTTAAGCAAATAATTATAAATGGTTAAATTTTATAAATTCTTCTGCATCGATCATTTATTTTAAGAAATATTCAAAAATTTTCTTTTTGACCGTTAAATTAAATATTATTCCAAATTATTCAAGTTGCAGATATCTAACACAAATTTCTCAAATGAGATAAAATATAAAAAAATAATAAATTTTTTTTTAAAACAATAGCATAATAAACTTTTAATACTAAGGTAAAAATTTAAAAGTTCTTACTATGCTTTGGTACATATACTTCTCAATGATCAAACCTAATTGAACACAACAGTATTCTGTTAATGTCAGAGCCTAGAATAAAAGCCCTTAAAACCATTTTCTAATGCAAAGAACACCTGCGTTTTGCTTTCCTTTTATTTCCAAATTCTTCTTTCGTGTGTGTTTTGCATTAATTTGAAACAAAAATAATGCTGAAATTTAAGAACCCAAACAAAAAGTTATTAAAGTGATTTTAAATCCTTTTGGGATATTAAAAGCGTCTAAAATACAAATATATTGCTTTACTTGGATTTTATTTGTCATGGTTTTTTTCTTGATTTTTTCTCATTGAGATGGTAATTTTGTGGTGGATTATGTTAACTCTCATGCAATTTTCGGCGATAAAATAAGCGACATTTTATGTTTGCACTTTCTCAGTAAGTATTTTGGAATCTTTGTATGCCTCTAAGCTCCAACATTCAGTGAAAGTCACGATTCTCAATAATTTATAAGTCCAAGGCCATAGGCTGCCTTTTCTCATAAATCAGTTTTCCAAGAAAGCAAATGATTATACACTTCAGCAGCTTACAAATGTATTGGAGTTCATTAGAACT
>JAPDSC010008249.1:0-29343 GCA_026290005.1 Latrodectus geometricus | reverse complement strand
ACACACACACACACACACACACACACACACACACACACACACACACATATATATATATATATATATATATAAACCACAGTTTTGCATATTTGTATCAAATTTTAAAAATTTCTGGTTATCAAAGGCTTTTTGTAAGAATTTAAAATCAGTGTAAAATAAATCAAAACGATAAAATAAACAACAAATAATAACAAGACATTAAAATGATGAAAACTTAGAAAAGGGTCTAAAAACAAGAGAAAATAGTTTCCTTGCGTCATGATTTATGGTTTTAAAATATTATTTTTTCAACGCCGACCAGTTGCATGAATAACTGACTTTTGTTTTGTATTTTGTGAATATTTTGAACGACACGAAACAAAGTAGTATTATAGTTCAGACGAGTTTTATTATAAATTTATCTGCCTATCCATATATATATATATATATATATATATATATATATATATATAATATTAAAAGGTAGTGGCTCCATTCCCTATCCAACCACCGGAGAACCAAAGTGATGACAACTTGTGAAAGAGGTAAAATAGGCTCCAGTGCCCCATGTGAATGACGCCTCCAGAGATGGCAGCTCACGTCTAGATGATCAGCTCGATTTCTGCTTTTAAAATTACGAGGACCCACTCAGTTTCCGAGTGACGACGTCTTTTCATATACATATGTATTGAAAGATCATTTAATATTTGAAGCAAATATAAATACAATAAATCAATGTAATAGGATTATAAATGAAGTACCTACACGACGAGCTTCATGAGGTGGTTTTAGCCTCATTGCTACGAAGTATAGCTTTTTTGCAATGCCTCAAGACTAATGTATAAATCAAGTCATTAGACCTCAAAGAAGCGCCGAAAAATTTTTAAATTGAGGAAATAGCGTAGGAAAAGAAAAAAAGTTTTAAATTGTTGAAATAACATCAGAGAAAGAGTAAAGGAAAATACCATATTTATAGTTGTCATAAATACCAAATTTTTACCTTTAATATTGCAAATAAATAAAGCAAAGAATAGGAACAAATTCGATGTTACGAAGATACAATACTAAATTGCAAACCTACAAAAATGGAAATAAATTCATAAATTGAAAGACAATGTGTGAACACAATTGGTGTTTCAAGCTTCCTTCAAGGCTTGCGTGGCTCTTCTTTTGTTTTTAACTTCACCTTACTTCTCTCATACTCGCCAAATAGTGTTCAATGAAATTACTGTTAATATCATTATTAATTAGAATGTTTTTCAATCTATTTATTTGTTTTTTGATGCTATTTAAATTATTACAAACTATATAGATTCTATTTTATGATGGTTCTGTTTAAGTTGCCTTTGCATTAAATGTATTGCCATGCTTATACATTTTTATTAATATATTTCACAATATATTTCTAACTAGGCATTATATATATATATATATATATATATATATATATATATATATATATATATATAATGTTCAAAATAATTAAATGATTAACTGATGATGATGAATAATAAATAATTAACACTGATGATGTTTCTAACCAAAAGAAAAAATAATTGCCTTATCTGGAGAGAGATTGGTACTTGGTATAACGCTTGCACTTTTTCATTAAAATGCTGTGGTGCGATGCTCTGTGAAGGCACTTGATCCATTGCCGTGTTACACATGATCAGGAATGGAGGATTAATGGCACAACCCTACATAGATGGGATGCTCAGACACTTTATAGTTTTATAGGCAGCGCGGCAATTGGAATAAATTCATGCCTAAGGAAGATAACCATGAACTGCATTATGCTCAACTAGAGGCTGATATCCTTTTCATTAAAAGAAATCTTTGATACATGAACAAAATTAAGCATGTTTGGGATGTTCTTGGGAGAAGGTTCATTAGACATTTAGAAGCTGAAAGAAGCTCTTCTTTGAGATGAAATGAATTGCTATCACGATTTTCATTTTTGAAATAATAATTTTTTTTAATAAAATGATTCAAAAAAGTTTGTTTTGAACTTGTTGAATTATATCAGTTGTAAGAAAATTGTTATGAGTTTATATGAAGGATTTAAAGATTGATTTGTAATTTGATAAAATTATCATGCATAGCGCGAGACAGATTCATGAGGTTTTTATACAGACGATTCCCCTGATTCTATCATCTGCGTTAATAATTATGATTTTATATCAGCTTAAATGATTTTTCTCATCCAACAGTTACAGCATCTGAGACGTCGTTTCTCCCGCTGAACACCGCATACGCTCAAGTGCATCTAATGGTCAGACAGCGGCAAATTAAGAAATGTGCGCTCGGTGAAAGGAGGCAGAACACGCATGCGGACGTGAGATGTTATCTGATACATCATTTTCAATCCTTTGCTCACATATTGCTGCTGATATCAGCAATCAAGCGAAGGAACATAGTCTCTCCAATTACTCCTTTTCATTTGTTGCTACTACAAAATACACAGGAAGAAAGGAATGTCCGAGAGCTAGTTAGTTATACTATATTTTAATAGTGTATGTTTGAATCTCAAGATAAAAATGTCGTTTTATTTTTTGAAAGCTTTGGGTTTTTTTCCTATTGCTCATTATTTTTACAGTATTTTTTATTGTGAGCTAGAAATATTTTTCAAACTTTGAACTCTTTTTCTTGTAGAATTACAACATATTTCTCGATATTTCACAATGGTGCGCAGGATCCATATTAAATTTTTCAAAATATTTTTATTATCATACAATTATTTATAATGATTTTCTCTATTATTTGAAAGACATATTTGCTTTTAAAATATTTACCATTTTCAGCTTTTATTTACTTTTATAAAAGTTGTTTTTAAAAATAATTTTGTTAACAAACTGAAAAAAAAAATCGCACATCTAAAGCTTTTTTTTTTTTTAAAAAGTTTTAATAATTATTTTTTAAGGATCCTAAAAATTAAAGAAAACTTTCCAAATAGTTCATAAAACTAATGAAATTTGATTGGAAATAATATTTTCAAATGATATTAATTTGTATTTGTTTGTTATATTTAAGAAAGAGAGCATACTGCAATTTTGATATCAGAGTATAATTTACATTATAATTCCCAGTTCTCCCTCTTGCGACACGTGAATATGGCCCTTGTCTATGAAGAGTCCGTTCGGAAGGCAATTTACACGCTGCCTCACAACATCCTTAGGCTGTCCAGTGTCAAACAATAACACAATTACCTACTACACTATCAAAACAACTTCTTGGAATTCTTTTGAAGGAAATGCTAGAGTATTGTAGCCTCGCCTTCAGCATACTTGACAATTGATAGGTGGGGATATTTCTCAAGTAAAAATGCATCTGCTTTCAGGAGTTTCCTGATTGGTTGAGCATCTTCCTGACCCCTGCAATTTTGAATTTTGGCTGCTTTTTAAAACGGCCAGTGTTTTCATGCTGGAGACGAGTTTGTTGGGGGTTATCAATGTGAATTCTTTTATCGACTTGAATAAATAATTAGAGACATTTAATTTTTAGAAATTTCTCCGACGCAAGTGGATTGGGGTTGGAAGGCATGGTTTTGAAGTTTCTTACACATGCGTAAATATAATTAGAAATCTACGAGTATCTAAATAATTTCAGAGACTTCAACGTATTATTCACAAAAGGACAGATAAAAATACAATATTTTTATCTGTCCTTTTGGAAAATACATTTATTCATTCTTAGGATTTATATCTAAATTATCATCATATTTTTTAATATGTATATATATATATATATATATATATATATATATATATATATATATATGTATACCGACACACACATACATATATATAATTGTATGTAAATATCGTATATTTATATACCTGTATGCACATTTAGTAGAAAAATATGCTTATTTCAGAGCTGTTTATTCCTAATAGCAAGAAGATGCTGCACAGTTCATTAAGTAATCTGTCTGTGGAAATGAATGCGCCTTTAGAACGGAATGCTTTGAGCGGAAAAAAGTGCGAGTTTGAATTAAATGGCGAGACAAGGAAGGCGATCTTTGGTGCTGGATATTAATTTTGGTGATTCCAGTGCAAAGTGCGGGCTGTTTCTCAGACCCTCTGACTGCGCCCTCAGCTTTCATGAGAACGGTGCATATTTAGTCGCCGCCCTCCTCTGATAAGAAAGGGGAGTCCATGAATATAAATTGAGATTTGGGGTTTTTATGGCTTTCTGGAGGGGGGGAAGTAAGTTCAGCGTCTTCAAAGTACACTTTCTAAAAATAACTTCTGTCCGTTAGCATATCATTGATAACGACATGTCAAACAACCGCTGTTAAAGACCGCCGCTGTGTACTTGTTTACTACAAAAGCAAACATGTGAATGATTCGGTTCAATATGGCTATTTCAATATGTCTTAATGTTTTTCATTCAGAAATGAGTGAATGAACTCCCCCAAAAGAAGTTGTTTAAAGCAATCTAGAGTTGAATAGTAAGGCATTTTATATTTCATCACATACAGCTACAATTTCTTTAATTTTTGGCACTGAATGGTCTGTTTTTCCACAATGCCGATTACACAAGGGCCAATCATTTAAAATATATTCCAAAAATTAGTACAAAAAACTTAACACATCCATGCCAGTGAGTGGGATCAAACCCATAACCTGTTGATTCGAAGTCCAGAGCCTCAGCCATTTGGATGCCAACTCGGCGTGTATAGAGCTCAGAAATTATTTATTTTTTTGCATTTAATGGGATGAACTAGAAATTGTCAGAGACTTTGAAATTTTCTTCCGTGGATACCACGTAATAAACACTCAAACAGCTAAAATTAAGATTCTGTTTTAACACATTCTTACTTTCTGGAAGCACATTATTTTTGTTGGACATATGCCGTTGACACGGGAATCATTTTCCCGAAGTATATGCATTTGAGAAACATTAACACACCACCCTTCTAATTTCTGGTATCGAACTCGGGAGCTATCATTTCAAAAGCGTCATACTAGAACATAGGCAAGGATGAGTTCATCATTATATTTGTAAGAAATAATAACATTAACGTAGTTTCATGAAAGTTTGCATAACTATAAACCTTTGGTTTAAGATAATGAAACCAAAACTATTTTCTCCGCTTATATATATAATCATGTAATTTCATAAACTTTTAAGCTTGTTATGTTTATAATTGGTTATTAAGGCGTATGATCATACACTTCTTCCATATTACATTTCTCGAGAAATTTTGACAATACTTTTGTCTCAAAGATAAAAACTGGAAAACCTCTAAGACTTACACCAACTTATATGGCTATACAAAGAAGAAATGCTATGCCCTTTTCCCGTTAATCAGTAATTTCAGAGATCGATATTTAAAAACTCCTTTCTTAATTGAAATGATTTGTTATTTAAAACAACGATGATTTATTTCATTGGAACAATATCATCTTAAAACAATGAAATGCAAAACGTGTGTACTTGTTGATCAAATGTTATATGCAAACTTGGTGAGTAATTTTATTAAGGGAGTTAAAATTTATATTTAGATGCAATAGAGGATCTAAAATTTAACTCATAATTTAGGTTTTAATTTTTTATTTCTAAGTACTTCAATTCTTCATGATTTACGATAAGCAGTTAATTTAGATTCACTAATACAAGTACTTATGTAATGTAATGTATTGTAATATTGTTTGTTATAAAATAGTGACACAGTATGTTATAAAAATAGAATGATTTAAAATAAAGGTTTCAAAACATTTAAAGAAAATTGTTTTCTGAGAAATACATGTATACCATTAATTATTTGTGTTTCCCCTTAAATTTGCTAGAAGACGTGAAAAAATATTCACCACCATATCCAATCTTTTTTTATTTTTTAAAAAAAAGTTATTGCTGAATAAGTCGATAAATATTTAATAGAAATTTCATCTCTAGTGGAACATAAACTGTTTAGTCTTATATTCTGTGCCCATGACAATAAAATCTCTTTTAAAACAAAATCTCTGAGGCATTCAATTTCCTAAATTACTTTTTCTTAACCATCGTTGAGTGGAATTTCGTATGTAAACTTTGTATCTGAAATATATTTTATTTATAAATATATATTATGTTATATATATGTATATAACATACAAACATAATACTGATATAGATTTAAATCAAGCTATTCTGTATCATCTAAAACATATACCCCATTTTTCCACAATTGTAACTATTACAGACTTTAATAAATAGATCTATGAAAGATTTTAATAAATAGAACTAATAAAAAAACTTTATTTTGAAATTATTTAGAATATATTTTCAAAATATCTCTTACAACATTTTGTTGAGACAATGAATAACTTAAAAATCATTGTAGATGCGTGCTGAGTTTTTTAGATTTTCAACTATTACATAAAATTAATAGAGCACAATAAAAGATAGGTTGTGTTACGTAAATGTTGCTTCAATTTTGGAGAATCTCTTTCTCGACTATTTCATGAAAGATATATAAAAAGTTTGAATATTTTATACTCTTTATGTTGAAAAGTCACCGAACACCTTACACTTTAAATTAGTTATAGCTGGGACCTCTTTCTTTTGGTATATATCCGTTAGTTTTAATTGACGGTTGTTATGAAGAGATTTTAAACTAGACGTCGATAGTTTTGCCGTGCAATCTATGGCCTAAACGTATTTGGCACGCGGTAAAATTCTCTATGAAATTTTACATTATTATACTAATTAATATTAGTTTGGTTAAAAAGAAATCCATTCTTTTTTTGGATCGATGACTGCAGTGTTCGTTCAGTATCGATCATGCAATTTCAGACTGATGCTCGTTGGAAATGTCATATTTCGCACTAAAAATTTTTTGCTACTTTTTATTTGCTCTATTCAGTTATAAGGTACAGGTTGTTAAAAATGGAAATCAGCAAAGAGAAAATGAATTACATTCAGTTTTTATTTGATAAAAGTAAAATTAAAAGCCAAGCATTTGAAAATCAGGAATGGTGTTTAGGGTCCCGATACTTTAACAGTAAATTACGTGTAATTTTGATTCTATTCAATTACATTTGATTTTAAAGATGCACCTCACACAAGTAAGTTCATCGTCAAAAATATTGATAAAATCACAAAATTGTCCGAAGTTGGAGTAGCTTAAGATCAGTTACAAAACAGTTTGAAATCATTTGCACAAAGCTAATCAAAAACATGAAAGTAAATCCTTGAAACTAACATAAAAATAATAAATTTCTTTTCCCCTAACCTAACGTATCTATAATAATGCATAATTAATATAAAAATATGCACCTTCAAATGATGCCCAACAGTTTGTAATAAAAATCTAACTCTTTAATTCTATTTCCCAAATCCGCAGGGATCTCGAATCATTTCAAATGTTTCCTGCTGTACATTACACTGAATCATATTTGTTGGCCAGTTTGCTATACCCCTGTTACAAATTTAGTG
Source organism: Latrodectus geometricus (assembly GCA_026290005.1). Lineage (NCBI taxonomy): Eukaryota > Metazoa > Arthropoda > Arachnida > Araneae > Theridiidae > Latrodectus > Latrodectus geometricus. Next base: position 21,945 of record JAPDSC010008249.1, on the reverse strand, counting down.
ACTGCTATTTTTGAGTTTTTACAACATAACTCATTCTTTCAGTATGGCAACAGTTTTAAACAAATTCTTTCATTACGATCACATTTATGTTCACACAGCACGTGACACTGAGTTACGGCTTGACAACCCTCAAGATGTCTTTGTCCACCTGTTCAAAAGCTTTGATTTTAGTCTTATCGTTGGTATGATTGCGTGCCAGAGTCTTTCCATCAAAAACCAAAAGGGAATTATTAATTATGCTACTTGAAAAATAGAGCACAATCCTATTACTGCTTACCAATTGAGTGAATAGCTCACCTCGAATGATAATATAGCATGACAGGAAACGGAAGCCCAATATACGATTAAGTAAAAGTTTACATACAGTACTCCTTGATTTTTTGACGACATGATAGCGCCAAAATATGTATAACAAATTGGCAACCCTAAGAGTATGCTAGTTAAAACGTTGAAAATACCAGTGTTACCAGAAATTAAATTTAATAAAATTTTTTCCAAAACCAAGTGGTATCCTATATTACACCAACCCCTACGTTTATTTGAATATTTAGCACCTTTCGAATCAAGAAGAAAGATAAAGAATTTTAAAGTTGGAACTTCATAATTAAGTTTTATTTTCCGAGGAATACGTGTATCATAAAAACTAGGAAAACTGACTAGAAAATATAGTTACTTGACTATACATTATTTAACTTTTTATTTGTGAATCGGAGAGAAAAAAAATTCAATATTTTAATTGAGAATACACAAATTTAACAAAAAATACTTGTACAAAGCGATATTTCTGCAAATGGTATCTCATGGAGATTTCACAATTTTATATTTTTGGAAATTTATCATGTTTGTTTTTCACTAACCTGAAAAAAAAAATAGAAAACAGAAATTTTAGAAAGGCAGCAATGTACTTCTAAACTTGCAAAACTAAGATTGTGGTGCCTTTTGGAATATAGTTTATTTTTTCGAGCTATTATTGTCTGATCAAGTAATGGTGAGCATTATCATTTACAAAATAAAGATATCGCTCACTGCAGTTGAATAAGAGCTAATAAAAAGACCCCTCTTGCCATCTCTGTAACTCTACGCATTCCCGTTTGGGGAAAACAATCAGTTGCATCTGGAGGTGCACTTCCCTTAGAGATGCTGCTCCACATACAAGATCACTTACACAAGCGTACTTGTCTCGTTTCCACATGTTGCAAGCGAGATTTACATTTCATTCTCTTTATATGCAAACCTGGTGACAAATGATCTGTAAAGGGGGACAAGGTTCATCAGTAAACAAACTTTTATTAAGTTTTGTACAGTTTATGTGACTACAAACTCAATTCCAACATTCAGTCGAATGATGAGAAGTAAGGAGAACATATAGTGCGTGTCATTTAGCATACAGATTGTTTACATAGAGGCTGTTGCATACTATTCTAGCTGATACTGCTTGTTCTGTGGCACGGATTTCAGTTGATGTGTAGTTAGTCCTGTCGAAAAAAGCTTCAAGATTGTTTGGTGAATGTTTAAAAACGGATACCGCTTGACTTTTTGGCAATTTTTTTTGGCTGCAAAGAAAACGTCAAGATGTGAATGGCTACTCTAAAAATAAGTCAGTAAAAGCGCTACAGGCTAGGACTTTTAAAATAATTATAAAAGTCAATTTTTTTTATTCAAACTTGCACATGGATTATTAAATCTAAAAAATATTATAAGGAAATTATTCAATAAGAATACGACATTATTATGCTGATTATTATAAATTATAATATTTACTAAACAATATATGAGTTATATATTATTATTCAATGTCTCGAAAGTTTGAATTTGTTGAAAAAAATTTGTAATTGTGCTTCCTATAGTTTATTCTATTTATTTACGGTAATTATTGCAAACTCATTTTTTGCAACGTGTTCTTAAAATAGTTACTCAACAAATGTCAGTCGAATGAATTTGTATAATAGCTGCATAGAATGTGCCTCATCAACTTCCGTAAGAGTCTCTAATCAACCTGATATTTTTGAGCAGAGCTTTCTTTTGTCAAAGGAACCAATGGGTCTTTGGCATGGCCTTACTTTCTCTTCCATATTATTCGTCGTTTCTTCAGAAGTACCATCGTCCTTGGTCGGAGGGATTCATTTTAAAATGGCAGGTGAATGAGTGTGACAGGTGAGATCGCACGCAGCGTCCCAAAGAAGTGGCGTGGATAACGGTTGCAAACTCCAAGATCCGGTGTCCATTCATCAGTGAATGACTCCCCAGAGTGACATCGGAAGTTGGTGCTTCAGTTGGAGGCTATCGGCTTCGGAATGAGTTTTAAGTTGTAACAAGACCCTCATGTGCTCTATGATATGCGATAAAACGTCAAGGCTTCATTTTTCAATCATTTTAAAATCACAGAATAATTGTGGAAAGTCTTGTGAAAACTCAATTGTTAATTTTCAAGGAAAGACGAATATCTCAATATCGTGTGAAAACTTTATTAATTTTCAAAAAAAAAAAAAACATTAATTTTATAATAGTGTATGAGAACTGAAACATTTTGTCGATTTTTAGGAAAGCACGATTTTTACATTATTGATTGAAAACCAAAGAATTTCGATGATTTTTAAGCGAACATGTATTTTACAATCTTATATATAAAAAAAACTGAAAAGTACTTTATTAGTCAATAGGTGCATTATAATTTACGAGAAAAATAGTTTTCATTAATTTTACAATATTGTATACAATATTGTAAATTTAATGAAAACCATTTTTCTAACTAAAGCTTTTGATAATATTCAAAAGGCATTAATGGCTCAATATTGTATGAAGACGAAAGATGTTTTATTTTTGGAAAAAATGAATTTCACAAGATTGTTGTATTAATATTAAAGCATTTTGTCAATTTTATGGAAAACAAGAATTTTTCAATATTACCTTATTTTGCTTTACTAATTTTTATACTTTTATTTTTATTATTTTAAAGTCAATACTAGAAAGTTATAAGTCAATCCATATTTTAATAGTATAACTGTTATTCGTATTTCATACCACCAAGATTAGATTTGTATAGGGAGCTTTTTGTCTATTCATTCATTAACAGATGGGTTTGATTCCTCCTTCAGATTTCTCTGTTTGTAATGGTTCAAAATTTATTCAAAATTGTAGATCTACAAGACCCAATTTAAAAAAAAATAAGATTGTGATGACAACTAAATGAATCAAAATTCACAATCTGTTCTTTATAAAAAGGGTTCTGAGCAGAGTTAAACGACATACGTTTCTTAATTATCAATAAACGTTAATTAGTATTATTAACTCCTATGTGCGCCTTATGAAAGATTTCCCAAATAATGTTCTTACAGCTATTGTTTCATATCTGAGGGAGAAAAAAACCTATTTGTAATCACAAAAAGAAAAAAAAATTGACTTATGATTATATTAAACATTCATTTTATAATTATGATAGCTAATACCTATGATTAAAAAATGTATTTTATTCGCTGTAAATAATTTGACTGCATTTTTCACGAAAATATTGCATTAGTAGGAAAACAATTATAGTTACATTATGTTATATTTGAACGGATATAATTATGCTTTTTAAAAATATTTAGTATATGCATTTTACAATTCTTATTTTTACATATTTTGTTTTCAGTAAATATAAGTTATGTGATTTCGTCTTATTTTCAAAACTTACTTCGCAGTACTTTCTACTTCATAAAACAAGTTTCTTATGGTTAATAAAAACCGAGTGCAGTGGCTTAATTTATGTGGTAAAAAACTGATGTAATTTTGTTCAATTCAGTTATTTTCCTGTAAGTTTCTGTAAATATCTATTTATAAACTTAAGCTACAGGGAAGTCAACGAGATTTATAAAACTGGAAAAGAAATGCCGATTTTCATTTATTTCCTATTTATGACACTGTTAATAACATGTTTTTTTTCACATGATAGTACAAGTTTGTTAAGCGAAATTGTACAATTTCATGTCAAAAACGCAGAGGTTAAAATCAACTCTACCTTTTAGCACGAAAGCAACACTTTAGTAGGGTGAAGGGTTGCTTTCGTGTCTAAAAAGTAGGGTTAACACTACCTTTTGTAAGCAACCCTTTAATTTTAGGATAAAGGGTTGCCTTGTGTCCAAAAGGCAGAGGGTTAATATTTCAGCTACCCAAAGACCATTAAGCTGAGAGGGTTTATTTACGTTAAAAAGTTGTGTAGGGTCTTATATTCTTCCACTAGTATGACTAGTATGACGTAGGAGAAATGGCAACAAATAAAAGTCGATCTTTACCCTACATCGTGATTCGAAATTATGATTTCCTTTTACTTTTATATTGCAAATGACTTTCTTTCTTAAGTAGAAAGAAAGTACGCAATAAAGAAAATTTTTCTTTCCGTTTATTTTGAAACATGTTGAGTATTTATTTTAATATTTCAGATATATTGGAAATAACTTTGAATTCAAGCAAAAGGAACACATTTCTAAATTTGAAAACTGATTTGCAAATCCTACGAATATAAATTCAACCCTTAACAAACATTAAATTTTCATAGATTGTTTCATGAAGACAAGAATGAATGAACAGTCATTCGTAGATGAAAGGAGAATAAATAAATAAATAAATAAATAAATAAAAAAATTAAAAAAAATAAAACACGGTGAGCTTCCAATGAACAACTCTGACAAATACAAAAAGCGATAATCTTTTATTTATACAGTAGTGGCTGGATTCGAACTGAGGAACTTTGAAGAGCACGGTATCTGGTGGCTCCAGATAAAGGATTTGGGAAAAGCAAAAATAACAAACACTTTTTAAGAGTTAAAACATCCTTATGTTTAAAATTATCTTTCTTTTTAAAAAGTATTTAATTACCCTTTAAAATAATTTATAGCAACACATTGTAGTGCACACAATTATTTAGTTGCCATGTCGGACTAGATCTTTTATCTTTTGGTTTTCTCAAAGATTAAATAGAGAATAAATTGATATTCTTTTCTTCTTAAATGTTGTTATGATAAAAATTAATTAATTCAGTTTCAATGAAGCTTCTGTTTCAGTGCTATTGCACGACATGCATTGTTCGTAAGGAATGAATAAATGACGGGCTGAAATATAAACTTAATGATAAATAATGACGATATCAGCTATCATAAATATTTCTCTTTTGGAAAGAAATACGATTTAATGATTCCCATAAAGCATCCGCATTTACATTAATGGCCGTAACTAGACACAGCATCCGCACTTCATTGTGTTTCATTTTAAACAAATATTAAAAATATCACGTTCCAAAAACTAAAGAATTTTAAATAAATTCAAATGAATTTATTGGAAAAGGAAAACAAGTTGTGTATCGTTTGTTTAAAATAAATAATTATTTTATTTCGGTAGTTATTTTTATTTGAGTTTCTATCTTCAAATTACTTCAAATTAAGATAATTTCAGGAACAATTTTGTAATGTTACATTATGATTTTATGAGGAAAACTATTTATTCTTAATTTCATTATTCTTAAGTTATAGAAAATTTAGGCCAATGTTATTTTGTCAAAGAGAAATCGGAATGGTTTATTATTGAGTCGCGTTATTGTGCAATATTTAATACTGCCTTTGTGATCAAAACTCATTAGACACTTTTTCACATCAAATAAATATTATTTGGAATTATTTCGCTTCATTTTGACTCGGTCCGCTCGTTTTAACGGTGGGCGAAGGATTCTTGGGAGGCGCTAATACATTTTAGCACTCAGCATACTTCTTACATTATGGCAAAAGACTTTTTCTGAGCTACTATTTTCATTCATGTACACGGTTTGTCAGTGGTCAAACAAGTGCTTTCATGACCAGTTTAAAATACCGTCATCTTATGGAGCATCTTTGGGAGGAGTTGGGGGGTCAAATCCTCTCAACAGAAAAATCAAATTAAATTGTTTCATGAAAATATCATGATTTAAAATTCATTATTTTTTATTGAGATGAAATGATATATTTTCTATCTAAAATTCTGGCTTTGAATTTTTTATATATTTTTTACATAAATATTTAGAAATTGAGTCTGTGGTGGCGTTGTTAGCAGAAGGGTGTCCTTCCCATGAGCGGAAGGTGGTGGGTGCTATTCTCTCTCCAGTTGAATATCTATTGTTTTACTCATGACAGTTGGATCATAAAATGGATCGTAGTTGCTGTGTCTTCCTTGTGAAATGATGCTCTGGAAGTGCCACGCCCTCTCGTGGACGTCGTCTGCTTATCTTCAAAGGATTTTGATGATCACACCCGCTGTCCCATTACATCCATTATGCTTTTGATCCTTCTTACAATGAAATTTTGTAAGTGGCCGAGCTTTCGCAAAGGAAAAATATTTTTATGATCATATCAAATGAATGGATTAAAAACACCAGATAATGTGCCTTGTAAAAACCCCTTTGTTTTTTTATATTCGAGGTGCCGAAATTAACACGTACATTAATCAATTTTATCCTTTGTTGAATTTGTTTTTTTCAAAACTTTGTAAGTAAAAATGCATAATATTTCATGTAAGGTTAAAAGTCTAATATGTTATATAGTTTATATAAGATTAATGTTATATATTGAGAGGCTTTTATTAAATATGTTGTAAATAACGTCGTATATATATATATATATATATATATATATATATATATATATATATATGCATTTATGTTTGAATTATTTTAAAATGCTTAGAAATTAAGCTCATTTTAAATTGTGAGATAAATTTTTTTTATCAAAGATGAGAAATATTATGAATACATGAGACGAAGGAAGAGAGTCCGATACCGGACTGTGATTATGCCTTAGTAATGCATATTAAAGTGAATGCAAAGTAATTTTAAAAAATGTGAATTTACATACATATACATATATCAATAATATATTAATATATAAATAAATTCACATTTTTTAAAATAACTTTCCATTCACTTTACAATGCATTACTTATATCACGATAAAAATATATTTTTATGATATTTTCTTAGTGTCATCATGTATGTTTCCTTAGTTCATAAATTATAATAATTTATATCAGTTTTTCAAAATTGCTATTTAGCATAATGTATTCTTCTTTTATTGGCAAATAAATTAAAGGTATTGAATTCCTAGACGAAATGATCGTTAAATAATTTAATTGAGTGACGTGCATTTTTATTATGAAAACTCACCTCAAATTTAATGAACTCAAAATCTACTATTTAAGTATGCATTTTCAATTTTATGCTAATATTTTTTTAATTCATTCAATAGATTCAATGTCAAGCACATGCTAATTATACATACAAATAATTTAATTTAATGAATTTTTTTTAAGGAAACATTAATCCAAAAGGAGACATTCATAATGGAAAATATGAGCTTATTATTATTTGATTATAATCCTTTATTTCATCATTATAATAATTTTTGCCATATTAAAGAATGAAACTAAGTCTTATGAAATTTGTCACAAAATATTTTCTTAATTCATTAAATTAATTCAGTGTCAAGTTCAAACTTATTAAATCTATGAAATTTTTAATTTAATGTTTCAAATAGTGCCAAAAATGATATTTACATTGATTGGTGTAAACTTCTTTATATTTCACCGTAATAAGATTATTTTTTCATATTTTAAAGAAATTTTTGTGAAGAAAAACAATATTACTTTGATCATTTTGTTTAATATTTTTTATTATTAAGGAAATTTTGAAGCAAAATATTTGTTTATTCTTCTAAAGCATATATTCACAATGATCCGATTTTAGTATAAGAGATCAAATATATATATTTTTCATTTGTAATAATAACTGATTTTTTACTTGAACTCTTACTGTGATATTTCTTAATCTGATGTATCAATGACAAACTTATAAAAACATGACATCTGATTTTTTTAAAAATGTTTGAACACTGTTAGAAAGGGCTTTATTCTACATAAACCACTCACCCAAAATAAACCATTCTGCATAAACCCACATCTTATTTTTGTTGTTTGATTGAAGTTTCATTTTAATTGTTTATATACGTATTTTAGACTCTGTTACAATTAATGTAAATACTAATAATATTAATGTAAATACAATAATAATTAATACTGCTTTTATTTTTTAAATCAATATTTTTGGATTGCATGAACGATAGGATTTTTCATTTAATTGTTTAAATTCTCATCTTAGGTTAAATTACATAATTTCTTGCTAAACAATCATTTTTGATCATGTGCGTAGCCTTCAACTTAACAACAGGAGAACTTGCGTTTGAAGCATGTGTAAAGCTTATAAATTTTACTTTTTTAAAGGAGTTTTCGCAGGTAATGGATCATATACTCGCGATGTAAGAAGGAAACCAGAACGTTTTTCCCGTATCGATTCCGAGAGTTGAGCTTGCCATAAGTATAAATTCTATACTCATTTCCGTTACTCAAAAATGACTGGGATCGAGTCGAATTTTGTTTTCATTCTGTAAAGTGATGTTCCATATGTAAGCCACGGAGACTTCTTGCAACAAGGAATTTAAATTTCATTTTTATTGCAAAACTTTGTTGACAACAGAGTTATGATATTCATTTTTCAATTTCTACTGTTTGTTCAAACTCTCTCTCTATATATGTATTGTTCAAATCTTCAGTTGTTAGTAAAATACTATTAATTCATTTACTGAAGTTCAAATACATTTTTTTTTCAAACTTGTAGTAACACTTGATGTTAATATAGTTTCTTCAGATATTTTAATTCATCATTAAATTAAATAAATTAATTTTAGTTTTATATGAAAGAAAAACTTCTCTTACATAAGATATTTACCAGGATATAAATTTAAGAATAAATACTGTCAGTAGTGAAGTGTGCAGATTGCTGCAAAAAATTTTTTTTCTCTTTCAAATTCGTTTTTCATTCAGGGTTCTAGTCTGAGTCAAGGAGAGAACAAAATGGAAAGTGAAACGCATAAATTAGCGAGAGCAACGGAAAGGGTGTATCTGAGAGAGAAATTTTCTAGCTTTAATAAATAAATAAAAGTTATTTTTCCTGCAATATATCGAAAAAAGAAATTTGTCTTGCAATAGTAAATTTGGTAGGGTGTTGGCGTAGATGATAATTTTTTTATTTTGAAGTAAGTAGTAATTGTTTTAAAAAAATATATTTCTTGTTCTGTACAAAAATCACAAAAGCATGGTCTCCTTTATTTTAATTTTCATTATTACGTTATGCATTTGAAGAACATTATCTGATTAAAAATTAACTGTCCATTTTGCACAGTTATTTAAAATGAGTCCCTAGAGTTTTGAAGTAACCATACGTGAAGACTAATCCAGTTGCTGAATGAAGTCCGTTAATCACATGCATCTATAAATAAATAGTTTTTGGACTAATCATTCTTACCATTTAACTATATGTTAAATCAACGAAACAATGTATAATCCGAGACTCATTTTCTTCTTTTCACTTCAGTTCTATCCTTTGCCTAACATTTCGCTTGGGGTATATATTTTTAGCTTTCAATTAAAATTTCCATTTCCTGCCTTGGGCTTAATTGCAAGTCTCTTGATTTAACAAATCGAGATGTTGACCCTCATTACTCTGAAGTGAAGCGAAGAGAAGACACTCTATTTAAGGAGCGCGGAGAGCTTAATCTTATTGATCCTAATGAATGGAGTTGAATTGACTTAAATCGAGTGTTGAGTTAGCTTCGTAGAAATTTTTTTTTTTTGCCTTTCTTATATCAATCTACGTAACTGCAACTGAAACTTCTTATAACATTTATAGTTTTATACAATTATCTGCCATTTCATAATATTTGGTATCTTAAAATATTTAAACAAGAAATTTTGAAAATTTATGAGCAATGAAAGAAGTTGAGTCATCAAGATAAATGAATGTGGTTAGGATTTTTTAATGAATGCCTTAAAACTAATATTGGTAGTGGTAAAGACCGAATTCTCACAAAATTTAAGTAATTAAATGTTTCCCGATGATATTTTAAATAAAGAGGACATATCACCCAGATATTGATAAGCGTTGTGTCGTATCTGGAAGATAATGAGTTTGATACTTGACTCAACGGAAGACTATTTTTCTCAATGAGTGCATACAAATTAAAAGTTCCTTAGAGACTAATGATTTTATTCTAGAATGTTCTCAATAAATATAATTTTTTACACTTAACAAGCTACAATTTTCGATGTTTTTTCTAGTTTGTAACGTTACACGTATCATTAAAATCATTTCAAATTTGAGAAAAAAAATTAAATTTCATATAAAATTTTAATATTTATTTCGCGAAAATTGTTTCTTGATGCTAAAAAAATAATTTACGTTCATTCGGAGCTCATAAATTTGAGAAAACATTTTGATAAAAATCTGCTAACTCATGCGTTTAAATATATATGGTGTTGATGTTTCTTCAATGAATTATTTTATGAGGAAAAAATATAATTTATTCTCATTTTAACTCAAATTAGTTTTTTCAAAGTAATTTTCTCACATAAGTCAAATAACGAAAAAAAATTCATTTGTATAAGTAAAATTATATTCCAATCTATTTCCAACTGTTTCTACCGATCAAAACTGCTAAAACTAATTAACTTCGAGCTGCGGTCAAGTGAGAAGAAGAAACGTAACGTAAGGTTATACCTTTCTTCCCAAGTCATGAGGCAAAAATGTAAGTGAACGAAACCCTCAGTAATCTTCAGATACCTCAACTGGATGGTTTTCGGTTGTACCTGGTATCGAACCAGCTTCGTACCGATTACTCTATTCTAGTTTTTAAATAAAAAGTCTAGTTTTTATAAAATATAGTTTTGAGTACTTATAAATTAAAGAGAGAATATGTTACTGAATGTAATAATCTTGAGTTATTTGTTGTTAGCTTTATAAGCAGAAATTGATTAAATTTCAGTGATGGTTCTTTTCAGCTTTTTTTAAAATTTGCTAATGAGATCGAGAAAATGTGTGCAAAAAATGTTCTTGTATTAAAGCGAAATAATTAGTTTTGTATTTTTCGCGCAGTTTTTTATCATTCTGTTTAAATTCATATCGATTTATTTCTCCCTAAATGAAAACATTCTGTCGTGAATAATGAATCTGTCGTAAACTAAGTTCATCAAATTCAATGGAAACTAGAGCGTGCATAGAGCACAGACAGGCGAAGAGGAAAAGGTGTACCAACGAAGTTGGGTAAACAGAGTGCTCTGGATGGTTTATTTGAAGGAAAGATTAACCGAGACGATAGAATTTCGATTATTGATTTTTACTGAACCAATGGGGGAAAGAGTGCTTAGAAAATAGATTTAATTTAACACACACGCAGTAAAAATCAGCTTTTTTTTCACGTAAAATCCTTAAAATGATGTTAAAATAATATACAATTAATATTCCCGTAAAATTTAATAATTACAAAAGTCTAATAATCAATTAAATTGCAATAATTATGAAACATAGTTTTGATGATCCATTTAAGAAAAGACAAAGATTATCATCTTTTTTTTGTAAATGAATTCGAAAACAATTCGCAAATTAGTAGCATTACTAAGTGGTTCAAAGATTTTTTCTGTCATATTATTATCTACTGACCAATTATGCTTTCAGTGTATATAGATTTATTCGATGATTTTAGTTTATCTCTTTGTACTAGTGTTTATTGAAACGGCTACGATAAAATCAATGCTTTTTTTTTCTCAGTTGACAGGTTGTCTATAAAATACTTTAGACACTTTGATATTTAATACTTTATAAAATAGGGGAGTTGTCATTAAACCTACGAATTTCATCACTGTGTAACTAAAATATTTTTTAATAATTTCAAAGTTTTCATGGATGATTTCCTTTTAAAACATTTTACTTCGTAACGCTAACTTCAGATTTTTTAATCAGATGTTGACGATTTCTTTTACTAGTTGTGTTATGCGATGTGCCCAGTTTCTTCACCAGCTTTTCCTTTACCGCGTTATCATGTTAAAAACACTAGCTTTACAGATATTTCTTATATACCTATCTCTGCGAACAGGCCTCTATTGGATGCATAAGCAAATATCTGCTTAAAATTACACATCAATAGGGCAGACCAGGCACAGATTCAAAAATTCAGTATTTAAAGTAGAAATTCTACCTTTAAAAGAGGTCATAATCAAGGTAAGCAACATCAATCTCCAGTCACTATTTGGTCTGACAGCCAAGCGTGTATTAAATCACTTTTGAGCTCTACTCGCGAAAGCCATATTGTCCGATCCACCCAGAATGGTCTTTTCTCTTCACATCGCAATCAGTTGTGTCAAAGCCCACGTGGGAAGTGCAGGTAACAAAAGAACAGACCAAGTTGCTAAAAATGCCACCATCTCAGATGACCAAAACACAAGCATACCCTCTCACGTGATGCTCAATAAAAGCTACCCTCAGAAATTGGGTAATGAAGAACCGACAGGAAGACTGGATCATTGGTAATACAGGCCGTTCCCTCTTTGAGTTAAAACCTAAGTTTTCTATGCATCTCCTGCATTGGTCTAGAAACGAAATATTTTTTCTCACTGGCCATGGATATAAGACCTTCCCTACTTATTTTAAACCAATTAATATAGTTGAAACTCATTAATGCACATGTGGAGAGTCACTTCGATTTAACATTTCTAAATGACCACGAGCAACTCTCCACTTGGTTGAAAATAAAATAAGTTTAGTAGGTAGAGAGAAGATCTAGACGTTACGTTCAAAAAAATTGTCAGAACATAAAACTGAAAATGACTTTTATGAATTTTCCATACATTTAACTAAAACCTCATCCATTAACCTAAGGAACTAAAACCTCATCCACCAGACTTTGATTTTCGCTTTTAAACCCAGTACTATTGTTCACCTGTGCGGGAAAATTTAATTTAATTTTAATTACAATGTTTCAGATGAAATACCTTTTACTTTTAACCTTCATAACTTTTGTAAGTATTTTAATTTATTTTACCTTTTTTATATTTTTGTTTATTTCTTGTTTAAAAAAGCTTAAAAATCCCTTTTAATTATAAAAAAAAATTAAATTTAATTATCTGGTGACCCCTACCTAAACTGGTGAATTTCATCCCGAGCTAGGTGCAAGAAAATCTACTGGCGTAAAAGACGTAAAAAAAAAAAAAAAAAAAAAAAAAAAAAAAAAAAAACTCATCTTTTTAAAGGAAAAGCTACCAGCTACCACAAATAAAAATATAACAGCATCAGATGCATATTTATAGAAAGTTTTATAATTCAATACTATTTTGACACATTGTTTCAATTAATCCTGACATCTTTTACCCAAATACTCACTTTCCGATTGCAGTTCGCTTAGCTATTCACATTCTGCTTCCATTCTTTCTACTGTTTCTCATCGATCTTATTTCAGTGGAGATAACAACACCAGCATATCTATTGTTGTCATTTTTAATATGATGTTTATTCATAAAATTTTTAACAAGGGGGAAATTAATTGACTAAGTATTTATGACGACTGCGTCAAATGGACACCTATCCGATAAGTATATCGCATAAATAATTTCAATATTTTAAAAATTTTGAGTAAAATTAATATATATTTATCTAGTTCAACGGATAAAAGTAGAAGCGATGATATAAAAATACAATTAGACTTTGTAATTTTCATAAGAGAATATGTCAAAAAACATATCACGTAAATTTAAAATGTATATATTAGAATTCAATATTGTCTTTGTTTTGATGTGTTTATTTGATGTTACGTTTTATTCATTTGATGTTATAATCGATTGGACAGAGAGAAGGATGACGATCCATTGACTGAAATACCGTTGTTGCCTAAACAACCCATTCACAGTGTGAACATCTGCATCACACTACATCGCCTTTGGACTTTCCCTTTAGATATTTACCAAGACAATCGCTTACGTTAGTAAAGTTTCCACTATAGGCGATCTAATAATCAGTATTACAACCGAAATGCAGACGTATTTATCTATGCCAAGCATAAAATCACTTCTTATTCCCATTGCTGTGATTACAAAGCTTATTCACAAGGAACATAGAGTGCTTCCATCAATATAATGATATCACTGTCGTGCATTAAAACTATATGCATTATATGAATTATTAATCATACAGATGTGTCAAACATTTTATAGACATCTTGCATTTCAATAAACGAAAACATGTACATTACATGTATAATTAATTAATTTTAAAATTAGATTTTTCTGTTAATTATCCTTTGAAAATCTGCATGAGTTAATAAACATGTTATCTTAATACAGTTATTATAAGATCTTCATGTTTCAGTTATAATTCAGTTTATCATAGTTCAGTAATCTTGTTCTTTGAATATAAGGTTTTATAATTTCATTTCACGTGGAAACCTTTCACAATGTCTGTCCTCATCTAAATGCAAAGGACTCTTCCCATCGTAATGCAGCAATCCAATTAACTACTCTTTTGTTTGTGACTTTGAATATAACTTCATTTTAGACTTTTATTTCGTTAACATTGTTTCCAATGGAAAAGACAATGTTTGAAATTAGAATATCTTATTCTTATACAACTCTATCGAAATGAACTTACTAACGGACTCTTCCTCATGAATAATACATTCCGATTCACAATAAGGTGGTGATATTTAACAAGGTAACAAAATATGCTATAAGATAATTAACAAAATATGGTATTTAACAAGTTAAGAAATTGAACAATCAAAGTATTTGAATGGTGATTTTTGAATGCTGACAGCAGTAGCTAGGTGGGTAAAAGCATCATTCTTGAGTTTAAAAATTACCTCGGTTAAACTAAGATAACCTTGCTGATGAATCCCAAGCACTTTAGTGATGTAAGTGATTCAAAGAAGAGGTTGCTAGTTCAAGAACCGACTTAACTGTCGTTGGCCTCACTGAAAGGCTACGTTCATCAGAACATAATCGTAAGATATGACGTGGTAGCCAGTGTATCGATGCTGTGTCCGGAAGGCAAATGATTCGATACTTGATTCTGCCTAAGGTCTCGAAAATGAGAGAATATAATATTCTTACTTAAGGTAACATCAAACTTTTGTGAAGAGAGTTTCACATTAAGAGCCTCTAGTTCCATTTGACAGTGTTTAGAATTATGGGATAGTTGGCTATTTCTTGTAACTTCTATTGACAGAAAGAACGAGTGGAAAATGAAACCAATAATAGTAAAATTTATAAATGAAAAACGAAAATCTCTCGAGTAGTTTTTGTAACTTTGATCAATGACATAAAAATGAAGATTAGATTGTTTTCAAAAGAAAATTGGAAAATTTATTCAATATATACATTTATTGCACAATAGGATGATAGAAGAGCAATGACTCTAATTAAACAGGAAGATCTCCTTGAGTTGTCAAGATGTTCTATTGTCCTTAAGTGTTATTTCTCAGAATATTTATGTAAGCTCTCAAGCAATAAGGCTGTGTTTTGCTGAAGTTGAAAAAAAATCCGAAAATTGTGTAGGAAAGAAATCAAGTGTTTCCTAAAAGTCATATTTCGTTATTCGTGTAAATATTACTACAGAAAGTGGTACAATGGTATTCTTGAGAATAGTAAGCAGAAATTATGAACCGGATTCGTTACGATCAGGTGAATCTCGTAGCTGCTTGTTCCAACGCAGATTATTCAATGTACATACTAACTGTTGAAATCAGTTTAGATATTATTTAGAAGGACACAGTGTTTTGACTCTCATTTTCTTCACTCAAGCACTCATTAGAAAATATTTTTAGTAAAACATTGAGAACAACTTTCAAAGCAAAAACCAAAGCTGCTGATTACTAATGTTAAAATTGTTCATAAATTAATGACGAATCTTACTAAGGATTCACTAGAAGAGCGGAAGCTGACCTTTGAACTTTTCCATTCAGAATAATATGCTGCAACAAGAATGAGAATATGACTCGACGATGGCTTGATGAAAGACTGTACTCTTTAAAATAGAAAATTATTAGGTTGAATCCTTTCAACATTTGATCAATGCGAAATGATATCTGTTAGAATAATTGATTGGTTAGTTTTCAGCCTTTGCTAATCATGTAAGCTCTCTCTTATGATATTATAAGTCTTATGATATTAGACTCTTTCTCAAGGAAAGAGTTTCGTAAGGATGTTCAAATGTCTTATGAATGAAAGACTTCAATTGAGAAGTTCACAGCTTCACTGAGTCAAGAGTAATGCATTCTTCAACTGCAGTTTGCAGTTTCAGCATCCTTCTTACTAATACTTCAACAGTCGAAATAGCCTTTTTGAAATAAAGCTCTGAGATTCTAATCACAGGGTTCAGACTGAAACGGGTGAAGAAAAGAATAATTTCTAAGTCAGCTACTAAGTCTAGTTTCAATATAGTGTCGATATATAGAAAATGACTATTTTTTAACAGAGTATTTTGTGCTTTGATGTTTTCCCGTAAAGTTAATTCTTTACATTTGAGGAATTTTTGTGATTTTCAATACAGAGCCTTTTAAAGTGAAATCAGGAAAAACGTGTGTTACGTGGACTAAATTTCCCATTTTTTACTTACAAGTCAAGTCTGAGTTTAACTTCAGTGTTCAGTAATTGACGTAAAGAAAGTCAAATAGGAATAATTTAATATAGTTGAAGATTCGAACGAGAAGGATTCACGACTGCATGCATTTCACATGATAAATCCTGCTGTTGAATAGATGTCGAACAACTGTAATTTTTTGGTCATTGGGGTTGAAATAATTTTTATTCTGTCTGAATTGGCGTCACCGTGTCAGGTTCGCTAATGAGTTCATGGAATAAAGAAACTAACAACTTATGTTCAACAACTTATCGATCACCTAGGGAAAGCTTAGAGCTATTTTTGTAAGGAGGTAAATTTTCCAGGATCTCTTCTGAGATTTCAATTAAGTTGGAACATGTATTTTTCATGTTATTGATTATTTTCAACCTATAAAGTTTCTTTGCTTTTAAAATCAATACTGCAAAGTTTTTATTGCAAGGTCATTATTAAAAGAGGTTTTATACTCAACCAGTCAAAGAATTATCGGTTTTACAAATATGGGTTAACCCATATAAAAATATCGAAGTATTATCCAAATGAATTGGGCTTCCGTCTTTGTTTTTGCTTCTGAAGCGGATGACTACCCTCTTTCAAAGGTATAATGATATGTCCCGTGTCTGCCCACACTGTCAGATACCATCCATTCTGCCTTTTAAATGGACAAAAAAAATAGTGTTCGGCCGGTGGAAATAAAATAATTTCAAAATTACTGCACTGCATTTTTAGTAAATTCAATAAACGTGTGTAATTAATTTCTTTATTCTAGATTTAAATTTACCTATTAGGACTAAAAAGTCGGGTTTTGCGTCATACAATAATTTTACATATAATCATACAATTTCTTCACTTATAAATACAATTTTATTAAAATTAGATAAATGTAATTTAGTAATAGCAAAATATATTATACGGAGTGTGGCATGTAATCCCTCTCTTTCGTTAAGTCAACGCATAACATAAAATACAATGTTGTCAATATGATGGCCCCCCCTTCTCCCGGTATGGGATCCCTCCACCCACTTCACCCACTATGTGAGTGAGGAGATTTATATATACTCTTGCCACAGTTCTTGTGTTGTAACTCTGTTGATGACATCCTCGATCCTGATCTCGAGTTCTTCTATTGTGTGCGGATTTGTTTCGTTTACTCTTCCTTTAAAGAGTCCCTATAAATAAAGGTCACAAGTGGACAGGTCAAGTAATCGAGAAGACTAGTAGATTATTGCTGAACGTCTTTTCAAGAGTAAACAACTCATGTATACTGAACAATCGTCATCTGATCTATTCCATGTGAGACCATCCTTCTGAAAGCAACATAACTGAAGTTTATCTTCTGGAAATCCTCTAGAATTCCCAAATGGACTTCACTGTTCACTACCGTATCAGAAAATGTGAGTGCCACATACAGAAAATTTGTTGCCGAAAAGATTATATACGGATGTGAACAAATAATTTTGAACAAATTCAGTATTCTATAATATATAATTTGGTATCAAATTAGATGTTTTATTCCAAGTAAAAGAATATATTAGTCCTGCAATTCCATTTTCAAATATGTTGTATTTCCATGATAATAAGATTTAAAAGAATCCAAAATATTGAAAGTACTTAATAATTTTTAAAATTTTAATGGCATCTTGAAGTTATCAATATTGATGTTTACAAATGACCTCCAACAAGAGAATTTGTAACGGAAATTAATTTATTGCTTTGTCCTCTCTCTCTCTTAAGTGTTGCTATAAATTCACTTATGAGCCTTGAGAGGAAATTAGTAAGGAAACCACTTTTACAGGAATCTTAGAAAAATCTTCTGATTCACTGTTAATGAAAAGTTCTCCATAGCGATAACATAATAAAAAAAAACCTCTATATTTTTTTAAACAGACTGAAAAAAATATTAAAAAAATGCTTATGAAAAAAATATTAAAAAAAAATTTAAAAAATGCAAAAATATTCATTCTTTTATAAAAAAAATATACAAGAAATATTAATTCAAAGGTGATTAGTGGTCTATTTTCGTTAATTTATTTTACAAATGTTAAAACATTAGTATAAAAAAATCATGAATATTAGTCAAACCTCGTACCGAAAAATAGCTACACAAATATTTTAAAGTTATACAATCATAAACTAAAACTAATAATAGTCATACAAAATATGGACTGTAATCAGACTATGCCTCTCATACAAATGATTCTTTATTGTATGCCATCTCTATAGAACTGCAATCCGGCACACCAGTAGTGCAGAAGAGGCCTTGTTAACAGTTATCTTCAATCAGATGTCTAAGTAAAGATATTGCTGTCTTTCTTCGAAAACTAAGAATGGTTATCACTGAATTCATTTCCATAGCATGTTAAATCAAATCATCTGCTTAAGAATTTTCTTAAGAGGGAACACGTAGCTTATGAGTTGCATGAAAGTAACTTGGAAGAATGATGCTTTGATTTTACAAAACTCATATCTTAAGCAATGCATCAGTTGCACGTGGGAAAATTTTCTCCGCTCTTCATTTTACAGTGAATTGAAATCTATTGGATTGAAATTCTGCTTTAAGCGAAGGTCTGCATTAAAAATCAACACAATTTAAGATAATATGTGAGAACTTGAACTGAAATAAAATGCTTATGCAGATTGTAAACGAAACCTTATTTATTTTGACTACATAGAAGTGATATCAAATGAGAAGATTATGAATGGTATATTTTTAATCAATTCTATATACTAAGAATTCGCGTAAAAGAATATAATAAAACATTATTTACAGCTAATGAATGTCTAGTTGGAAAAATGAAAATAATTGTATTCTATTATATAAATAAACTATATAACCCTTAATAATTCTGAAAATAGATCAGTAAATTTCCCTTATCTGATCAAAAAAAAAGTGTTCGGAGCATAAAGTTTTCCACAGAGTGAAAATGCTAGCGAAATCCATGTGAAAAGTATTTGAGATAACATTTTAGATGAAGATAATGGCAAAGTAAACAATATTACTAACATTGACTAATGCCGAATTAGTTTTCTAAATGTGGTTGGAATAATAGTAGCTCACAAAAAATATTCATCTTATTTAATGTGATTAGTTTTGCTTTTATTTTGGTATTTTGATACTAATAAATACCGTCATACATTTTGTGTATTCAGTATCGTGTAATAGCACAAGATAGTCTTATTCGTCTGTCTCTCATTTTTTGTACACGGCTGCTAATTTTACCAGGACCTACGATTTAAAGTGAATTTATAAACACTACAAACATACTGCCCAAGGTGGGATTCGAACCCACGAACTGTTGATCCGGGCGTAAGAGCGTCTGCTCAAAATGTGTACTTTAAATTCAGTAATTTGAGTTCAAATGCTTTTGAAATGAATAAAGCAAAAGCTTTTTAATTATAAATAAAAATTATTTGCCAAGAATTCTAGGAAAAATAATAATGTCAATTATATATATACATACATTACCTTTCCTTTTTGCCTGGTTCTTTAATGTGCCACCCAATTCTATAAATGACCTTAAAAATTATGCTTTTTATATTACGAGTAAAATAATAAATTTGCTCTTGTTTTTTTAGTATATGTTATATTATTTTATTTTACATTCAAAATTATTATCATAAACTATTTTATACAGTGCCTTCTAGGCAAGTACACAAATTCTAAACTTTGAAATCATTAAAAGTGTGCCATGTTTAAAAATAGCTGAGAATTATTGATATAGTATTTAACTGTAGTTCTGTATGAAAATATATTATAGAAATACACTCACATACACACATATCAATTTAATACATAAATTAAAAAAATTGTTTTTGTAAGCTCAGATTTTACTCATTTCTATTAAAAAAATATGAATTGTCCAACTTATAGAAACGGATGCAAATTTTCAAATAAACATAAATTTAAATACTTATCCTTGTTATTTTTGAATTTACGTTCACGCAATTATCACTTCATCAAACGAAGTTTGGTTTTCATATATCTAATTATAAAAGTCATATGAACAAAAATAGTTGTATTAAAAATATTTTTTTCAGCACAAAATATTATGTAAACACTTTAATACAGAAAGAAGCAATCTGATTTAATAAAATGAAAATCATACAGCCATATATAGGCTCATATTAAACAGGAGGCATAAAATGAATATCTTTAACGCCGCAGCAAAAACCAAGTCTCTTTTTGATTCATACAACGCCATATGAATTCTACCAGATAAAAATCCAAATCCTTGCAGGTCATTTTGCTACCCCCCCATGCGCTGAATGGATGACGACTTGAGTCCGGATCAACGGAATTCTATGCAT
Source organism: Latrodectus geometricus (assembly GCA_026290005.1). Classification (NCBI taxonomy): domain Eukaryota; kingdom Metazoa; phylum Arthropoda; class Arachnida; order Araneae; family Theridiidae; genus Latrodectus; species Latrodectus geometricus. Next base: position 1,148 of record JAPDSC010008249.1, on the reverse strand, counting down.
GAATTACCGAGAAATGTTTGCATCCGGCGGCAGAAGATGGATATCCACGTGGCATGCCTTGATCGGAAAAGCTCCTAAACCCATGAATGATGCCAGTCATGTTTTCAAATTCATTCAATTCACTATCTGTCGCAGCATTTATTTTAGTTCTTATGATGTTTGGAATTCTAGTTTATAATATTTAATATTTCTTTCTCTCACTTTAAAAGAATCATTAATTTATAAATACTGAAATCAAAAATAATTTAAGAATTTGCTTTAAAATTTTGAGCTGCTATTGATTAAAAATAAAAATGCATAGCTTTTCCAAGTAAAGAATCTAAACGTGACCATGAAAAGAGTTTACTGTTAAAATAACATGTGTTCACCACATCTTATTGCACATCTGCTTGTTGCTTAAAGCATCTTACAGAGAAACTTCTAAAATCATTCTTATTTTAGTCCATTTGGGGAAACAATGTGGGCTATTTTTAGGGCCTAACTTAGGTGTATTATTCTTCAACGTTCATTCAGCTTTAAATTTGGGAATTTTTGGGTAAAAAGAGGGTGTTTTCCAACGAGGGAAAATTTGTTTCGATGTATTTTTAATTGTAGTTATCAACTGCTTCTGATAAAGTGAAGAATTTAATTCACCGTTGATTTTTATCTACTATACTGCTGAATAAAATCTTATCCTAAATTTAGTTAAATATGATGTAAATTTTTTACGTGGTAAATCTGGCAAGTACTTCAATACTTATGTAAATATCACAGATTACATATTGCTTATCGTTAGAATTTCTTAATATAAGTCACAATCCATGAGAATCATACTTGAAAATACTTATTATTCAATATAAATCATTACTAAAGGAAGAAACTTATTTTAAAATAAATCCTCAAAGGAGTGGGAAGAGGTCAGAGTATGAAGATGAAGCGGCATCCAGGTTGAAGATCCATCCCATTCTCTAAAGAAGACTGAAGTACATCAAATGGATCGTAGTTCCAATGTAATTCCATTGCTTTCGTATGCTGCAGAGAGGATGATGACAGCTCAGGTGCCCCCTCAGGGGGTTTACTTTCTTTAAGTAAACACGGGTATCACAATCCCGAGGTACCCCAGTGATCTGTCCTTTTCTTTCTTTTCTTCTCTCCTCTCCTCTTCTTCT
>JAPDSC010008238.1:17148-65163 GCA_026290005.1 Latrodectus geometricus | reverse complement strand
TTTGCTTAGCTGACCATCTCTATTCTGATGAAGACGTGGTCCTTATGCTCTTTCCATAATTATATTTTATTGTTTTTCTTGAATTTGACTTTTTGATTGTAAATTGTATTGTCTCTTTATTGCATTATCTTTATCCATTTAATGACACTTACTTAATATACATATATATGAGGTTACAACATTGAACAAAAAGAATCGTTTGTATACCTGTTTTGAAACATTTGGCGGCGAGATTATTTTTATAAAGAGAAAAACAAATTTGTTGTTTTGCCCCTCTAATAATATTTCTCTGTTGTGAATTATACATACATATATTTTAAAGTCATTTCTTGAAATCAGTATCAAATCTGAGACATGAGATAAAATTCTAACTGCTATTTAATGGCAATCAATTATTATAAAAGAATAAATTTGCCTTTATGGTAGTACTTTCACAAGCCAATTTTTATACGGTAAAAATTTTAAAAGGCAAACAAATTTTATATGCCCACTAAAATTCTTATTTAATAGAATCTAATAATTCTAATAGAGCTATGTAGAACCAAATTTTTTTACCCAAGTAAATTCTTTTATAATAATATGTGTAGAATAAGACAAATATATTTTATTATAATCTTAATGTTACTATGATTGTCTTATGGTTTCATAATGATTATCAGAAAAGTTAATTTATTTTTAGATAGATTGTTATTGTACTAAAAGTTTTAAAGAGAATCTGCCCTTTACCTTTTAATGTCATTTTTACATAAGCTTCTCAATCGAAATACTTTCAGAATGCAGACAGGATTCATGGAACAAGTGCAAAGTTTCTCCATATACCTCCCTTGCAGAAGCTGAGACTTCAGGCAAAGAGATTGAAGACTGAAAACTCAAAACCACGGATACCAATTTTTTAATATCTTCCGGTTTCAAAGTAGAAATTGATTTTAAAGATGAGCATAGTACTTGATGGACTTGACTATTTCTTCCACTCCTTAAAGCCGCATATATTTTTCTGTGAACTTCAGCAAAATCCACTTGCTCTTCTGTTGATTTATTATGAAGAGAATTCAAGATATCCTCAAACTTTTCAGTAATTGCCAACGCAGCCGCTTGTGCGATTCCATCTGAAGCTGAATCAGGTTTATTATTGATATATCCTTGCTTTGAGAATCGTCTAATCAATACATCAATCAACAATAATGTACCAATGACATCAATGTTTTGATTTGCTGCTGTGTTCGAAAACGACTGAGACGCGTCATTATCGGCATTTATAAAATGCTGATGTTGATATTCTAGATTTTTACTATCTGTAAAGTTCGAAATTCTATTTTCGTGTAAGAGATCATGTTCACCATTCGAACTTTTATACTCTCTTCGGAATTTTCCACTTTTTGTTTGCAAATATTCGACGATGCTAGAAATTTTGTTATCTCTGGCAATATCCAAAGCTGTTTTATCATAACCATTTCTGATATTCTCGTCTATTCCATATTTTACTAAAAGTTTTATCATCTGTAGGTTTTTATAATAAACGGCTAAATGCAAAGCAGTTTCTTTATTTCCGTTTTGCTCATTTATATTAATATTCTGTCTTTTTTCGCGAATAAGATATTCTGCAATTTCATAGGAATTGGAAGCAACTGCCGTGAGGAAAGGAGTAGCATCAAGACGATTTTTACGACGAAAGTCAACTCCATTTTCAGCTAAAATCTGTACCACTTGTAATTGGTTTTTTGTAATAGCCTTGTCTATAGCAGTCATACCATTAGCACAATCATGATTAACTTTTGCCCCATTTCTAATTAGGTATTGAACAACCGCTAAATGTCCATTTTCAGAAGCATAACACAAGGGAGTATCAGGTTTGCTTCCATCCACACTCAGTACTTCTTCTTCGACCAGATATTTCACTATATGAATATGACCATACCGCGCTGCTTGATGCAAAGGACTGCAAATGCTATAATGTCCAAGGGTACCGACGAAGTACTTAACTATTTCTATTTTATCATACTGAACAGCATCACAAACTGCAAAATGAGAGATTGCGCATTCTCCAGAGCATCCATCACTTCTATTATTATCTGTTGTACTCCATTCAAACTTATCTTTTTCTGACATAGCGTATTTAACTATATTCAAATGACCGTTTCGAACCGCATAGTAAAAAAAATTCAGACCATCATTGTCAGCGATATAAACATTAGCATTCTTATCAAAGAGATACTTCACCATATCAAGATTTCCCTTCTTGGAAAAAGCAAGCAAGGGCGCTTGACCCTTTTTGTTTCTTGTATTAACTTTAGCTCCAAGATCTATGAAGTATTTTACCATATCTATGTGTGAGTTTTGAGCCGCTAAGTTAAGAGGCGTATCTAAATTTTTATCTTCTATATCAAGAACAGTGGCATCTAAGTAAAGAATAGCTTGAGCAACATCCAACAGTCCGTTCATTGCAGCTCCATGAATAGGCATTTGACCGTTTTCATCTGGTTCTCTCCAATTCACTTCATCTTTCAATAAAATCAGAGCTGCTTGGGATTTACCCTTAAATGTGGCCAAGTTAAGTGGTGTCGCACCAGTAATTGTTTTGGCCTCCAAATTCGAACCTTGATCTAACAATATTTCAACTAACTCAGGATACTTGCTCATCGCCGCGAGATGAAGTGGAGTATATTTTTCAGCTGTCTTTTGATTTATATTTATACCAATATTAAACATCTCTGAAAGAACTTGTTTTCTTCCTTGCATCACAGCAAGGTGGAGTGGGGTAATATCCCCGAAAGCTTTCAAGTTATAGTTGACTTTTGAAGATTTCAACAAAAACAAGGCCACGTCATCATGCTTATAAAGAATGGCGTAATGTAAAGCGGACAATAAGCCAGGAGAAGACACTGCATTCGCATTTATTTCTTTCAAGTTGATCAATTGTTTTGTAGTTTCTAAGAATCCCAAAATCGCTGCGTAATGCAAGGCTGTCATGTTGTTTTCATCAGTTGCATTTATATCAATCTTTTTGCTCCTCAATAAAGTACTGGCTACTGGCCAATCGTTCTTAATGACTGCCAGATGGAAAGGAGTTAAACCTTTATCAGACTTGACGTTCACATCAATACCAGCTTGATTGATGAATGCCTCCAAAATTCTTTCACCACCCCGAACAGCATAGTGCAGAGGTGTAAATCCATCCTTATCTCTTTCATTAATATTTATTTCAGGACTCTCCATTAATCTTTGAAAAGTAGCTACAAATCCGCGTTGAGCAGCTAAGTGCAATGGTGTTTGAAGGAAATTATATGTTTTTGAATTTACTGATATGCCGCTTCGTATCAAGAGATTAACAATACCAGCGTTTCCACTATCTGCAGCTACATGAATAGGGGTGTATCCCTTTTTATCTGGTTGGTTTATATCTGTATATTTTGAAAAGAATGTTAATTCAATCATAATCTTATCATTGCCACTTTTTGCTGCAGCATGAAAAACTGTTCTTCCTTGATTAAAAACTGCTCTAATATTAGCGCCATTAGAAATTAATTTCTTGAATTCCATAAAACCTACTGCTGAATCAGGATTACTAGCAGCATTATATAGATCTCTATCAATGTCAATGAAATTTGATTGGTATGGAGTGATTTCGCCAACCAATTGAGGTTTGCTGTTGTCAAATTTTCTGAAAACAAGAACATTTCTTCGGGTTTGGTCTACTGGCATTCTAAGAGTCGGGCATGCTTTCGCTCTTACACTTACAGGATCCGACCAATGACCAATTTTAGAAAATAACGTTTCGCTTGCGTATTGTACAGCGTACCGTACTTCTCTACTATCTCTCCAGTCTCCGATAGGAGTTGTTATATCTTTCTCAAAAGAAATTCGGGCAAAATTTTCTGGTGTCTCACTCAATGTCATTCTTTGCTTGCCCTCAATTTCTTCTTTAATTTTACTAAACAAATTTATTTTCTCGTTCAGCATTTCTTCTAAGCTATTTTTTCCAAGTCCTAAGAACTCGTTACTCTTAACAGTCATTAAAACTTGGAGCACATTGTCAATAAGACCTTCATTGTTAGATGCGCCAGAACCCACAAGGGACGATTTAAAGTCTAAAAATACATTATTTAGATTATTAAAGTATTCATCATACTTTTCCAAATCACCTTTCTCGTAATAGTGGTTAGCCAGGAAAGAATATTGTTCTAGGAGGAAAAACATAACCGAGACATAAGTCTGAGTTCCATACAGTATGGCATAGAGAACTTTAAAAGCTAATTCATCATCAACAGTTTTGGGTATTGCATATCTTTCTTGGATAATACTGAATAAAGGAGATTGTAAACTATCATCCTTTGGAGTTCGCACATCTTTGAAATGAAGTAATATGCCATTTGGTTCTTCAAGTTTAAGAATGTAATCATTTAACTTTAAACCACGGACTCTTTCTTTTTCAGCATCAAAATACTTTGCAAAATTATTGATTTTCGAAACAATGGGGGAAACCTTTGCGTCCTGAATAGACTTCATGACTTCATCAAACCTCTTATTCATCTGTTTCCTTGTTTTCTCCACAGCGGATATACTTTTGTCTACTAGTTTAGTAATTTCCTCTAGCGCCGCGCTGTGACTTTCCAACTTCCTGTCTACTTCGTTGAACCTCGTTTCCAGAATTTCCTTGATCTGATCGAAAGGTAAGTCGCTGCAACCCAATAACGTCTGTTCGATATCTAACCTCCCAGAACCTACATGGGCAACTGTCATCGCGGCTGCCGCTATGGTTCCTACAATTTTACCAACCATTGGAAGGGATGAAAGATCTCCAATAATATTGGACGCTATATCAGCATATTTTTGTTGGAGTTCTAACTCTGAGCATATTTCTGCTTTTTCCTCTAAAGTTAATTCTTCATTTCGTCTCCATCGCACTAACGAATTATTAGCATGTTCCATGATTGTTCCTACAGAAATCATATTTAATGAGCTTAAAATAAATATAACTATTTATAAATCGCAATATCCTAATAACTCATACACGTAATACACGTAAGTCTAAGAATTATGAGAAGATTCCCAAGACCCACGGTTAAATATATACAGAAGCCCATATTTTCCGACATTTACTCTTGGTGATTTCGAAACTATAACCATATGTTAAATCAAACGATAATCAATCTCTCCGACATTTTCTCTGTATCTAATTCTGTAACTGTAACCATATGTTAAATCAGATATAATCAATTCTCTTTCTAGTTTTCTGTGTCATGCACATCTGATTTTTATGAGATATTACAGGCAAACATGTGGTGTTTTGGTAACAATAACGACTTTGTTCGAAATTTTATTTTCGAACGCAATCCTATTGACAGATGAATGCTTGAAACATTTAGAGCGTGAAAGACACCAAACTTTCTTACAAATCACATGTTGATAAAGGAAGACATCTAAATAGCGCGAGACGCTTCTTCCCCCCTTTAAACGATTTGCAATGTCACAGTGATGTTTTAAAATCTGTAATATTATTTTCAAAATCAAAAAGTGTTTCATCAGTCAATCAATCAGATTCAAACAATCCATAACCTTTACTCGCTAACCTTGATATGATAACAAAATACACAGAAACAACTAATTTGTTAAAAGTCATGCATTTCTCAATTTTTAGTTTGATATTTTCAATCATATACACTTTTAATAATATTCATTTTAATATAACTTCGTTTAGTTAGAATATACATTCGATAAAGCTCTAGAAGTTATATTTGAGTATTTTATTGATTACTTTAAAATATTTTTGAATAATTTTTATAATGGTACTAACTATTTTTCCATATATTAATAGGATTGCATTTTCTTATTAAACAAATGACTGATTAATTCATATAATGCCGATTATAATACGATGTCAGAGATTTCATTAAAATATATTTCTCAATTAATCATCGTAAAGAAAATTAAATTCATACTCATTGATTTCACATTATATAATTTAATAAGTGAAAATATACTTGCCGATTAAACCTTCGAAATTTCACAGACAGGACTTCCAGTGGAAAATGTGTACCTTGGTTTTGAGAAAAAAATTCAGATTTTCAAAATTTGGAGAAAAATAGAGATATTATTTACTTCGCAAAATGCACTTTTGCAATATGAAAGGAGATCACAAGTAAATATCGGTAAAAACAAATCTAATGAAGTATATAATACTTGAAAATTACCTTTAGAAACATAGTTCTTAAATATTAAAATCCTAATCCTCCTTTCTTGTATGCTCCAATTTATTTTTAATTGGCTACTTATTCTAAAAACAAAAATCATATTCATTGAAGTGAGAGAAAACAATATTCAAAATTAAAAAAAAGTAACTAATATGTTTATTTTTTAAGCAAATATAATATGTGAATCTATAAAAAAAAATACCGTAATTCCCCCCCCCCTTTTTTTTCTTTATCTCTACGTTTATGCGTTATGAAAGAAGGCTAAAAAGAAGAAAAGAAAACCCTTCTCCAACCTTTTACAAATGAGAAAAATTCTTGAACGGAAGTTACATCGTTGAAATTGATTACATTGTGGGGCTGAAATTTACTAGTGCTATTGGTGCAATTTTTCCACATTTGGCGATAAATAGGATTTTCTGATAACCCAAGCCATTCCGACTAATCACCGATGAGAGATTCTGATCAATTACAACCTCGCTTGGGCAAAATGACGAGATTTTTATCGAATTTTTAAAAAAGTCGCAAGAGTCCGTACACTAAATTTCAGCCCATTGCGGTATAAGAAACTTTACAAGGAGTTTAAACACTGTCAATTGAGGAGGATTAAACCAGCGTTTCACATTTGTGGCACAAGTACCATTGATGGTATGCAAATTGTTGGTTGGTTTAAGTAAAAGTAATCAATGATAGCAAAACATAAAAAATAATAAATCATAAAAATCTTATTGAAACGTTTCTTTCTATAATCCATAAAAAGTATTTTAATTAATAATATTATATTGTAAAGTTATACTGTGTATGCTATACAATCGATGATCGAAAATCTAGTAATCAATACCATTTATTTTAGCGCACTTTTAAATTCAGCCGTTAGCCATCAGTAGTTTGAACTGTCGCATTGTTGTGATGTCGCATTATTGTACTGTCCCATTGTTGTGATGTCGCATTGTTGAACAGTCCCATTGTTGTGATGTCCCATTGTTGAACTGTCCCATTCTTGTGATGTCGCATTGTTGAACTGTCCCATTGTTGTGATGTCGCATTATTGAACTGTCCCATTCTTGTGATGGCATTGCACTCACCACCACTTCAATGCACAGGTTACAAGTAACAAGTTATAGTTTGCGTTTGTACCATCCTCGTTTATTAAAATACTTATATTATAACTTTTTAATAAGTCTTGACTGTGGTTAAAAACTGGCACGCTCCAAAATCGAATAGTGTTTGTCAATTTAAAACCAAAACAAGAATAGTGATGTATTGCCAAATTCTACAAATAACAAGTATGAAAATTCGGTGCAAAACATTAAAATCACGAAGTATTATGTTCTTTTAAGAGGCATTAAGATAAAATATTATGATTAATAAATAAAATATAGATTTTAAATGGTATAATATAATAATAAATATAGGATAAAATATAATAAATATAGGATAAAATATAGATGATTGACCAAAAATATTATCAAGAAATTATATTCTTCTTTCAACCAGTAGGTATTAAAAAGAATTCACGATATATCCGAGGATATCTAGAAAGAGTAACAGAGAGAAATCAGAGCAAATTTTTCTCAATTCGAGTAGATTTGACCACATGCGTAGCAAACAATGTTGTATTGCTTGTTATTACTGAATACATTAAATATAATGAATTTGATGATAATATTTTATATTCTCATTTTCTCCCTTCCACGAGTACAACAGGTGGATAAATAGTTAAAGCTGTTGATAATTATTTTATATTAAAGGTATTAGTTTGCTATACTGATGTAGATTGCTTATTGATGGTGCCAAGTCAATGTTAGGTCTTTGCGTTTAAATCTTAACTGTAACTCCTAATGCAATTTGGAGTCATTGTTGTATCCATACGCAAAATCTAGTAATAAAGGGCTTGTCTGTAGAATTGAAACTCGTTCTTCTTCTTCTTTCTTATCCTCCAAAGTCTGACGAAGTCAGACAAGACCTTGAATTCCGTTGACTCTTAAAAAGTCCAGTACAAGAAGCGGAGTAGCATAAGGGTCCTCCCTAGAGAGGCCCATACAATCCAAAATGTGCCTTGGCGAAGCCTCGTGAACACCGCACTTTGTGCAAAAGTCGTACTTTTCTTTCCTCAAAAAACGAGAGGCACTAAATGTGCCCACTGGCGAATCTTGTTAGCGCAGTTGAGAAACTTCTATCACAGTCGAGGGCAATTCCCGGCTTCCCACTCATATACCAGTGGTGAGTTTGAGGAACCCTCCAATCCGCCATAATTTGTTCCTTTTTCCGGGAATACAATTCCTGAAAGGTAAAGGTAGATGGAGTTGGAATTGGTTGATTGCATCCCTCCCTTGTAAGTTTGTCTGCAAGCTCGTTTCCAAGGATATATACTCTTCAATTTGTTGAAACCTCCTTCTCAACAATGCGATAAAGATTGATAATTTTATAAATGAAATCTCCACAAACTCAAGAAATTTTAGTTATGTGCGAAATCTAGATGAGTCTTTATATTTCTTTACTCTTTCATACATAAAGGAAATCGCTCTTTCATGGTAAGGTACGAACCGGCTTATTCTAACTTAGACAAGAGGCCCTTTTAATTTTTCTTCGAAATTGTAGATTTTAATTGGCTTTAGGTGTTTGCATAATTATCTGATATTTTTTTGCAATAAATGACTTAAATCGAAATCATTAGAATAGCGACTTTTAATGTTAAAAATGAAATTGAAAGTATGTTTAAGAAATTAGATTTTGTGAAACAATGTATCAAAAAACAATCAGTAAAAAAAAATGGGAAATTCTATACCTTTTTTTAAATAAGGTAGACTGTCTCAAGATATATATGCAAATATAATAGCACATTAAAGAGAATTAAAATTGGCATTCATGGAATATTTTCCAAAACTTAAATCATAAATTCCGTCCCCCCTGTCTAATGGTCAGTGTTGCTGACTGCGAATAGGCAGGTCCTGGGGTTTGAATCCCGGTTAGGGCATGGATGTACTTTTTATCTCTCTCCTGTCTTGGTCCTTTCCTTGTATGAATAGCTTGTGAATGGTTGCCTACCCTATAAACGGGTACTTATGGCGTGTGCGTACCGAGGAAGTCGGACTCCTCACCAAATTACGGTTCATTTGGAAAAGTCGAGCAGCGTACCCAATCTGCCAGCCTAACTAGCATTGGATAACAACAACAGATAATTGAATTTCAAACTTCACCTATGAAGAAAATTCAGAAAAAACTACATTATTATCATTAAAAGTTAAAGAAAATTTTATAGACATATCATGTGACAGAACTTTACACAATTTGAATTCAAAAGACATTTAATTAACTTTTGATTAAACATTTATAAATATTATCAACAAATTTTTCCGAGAAACCTCTTAAATTGTTATTATCATTTATATTAGGACGGAAGTAGATGAAAGAGATTTTTCATATATATTTTTTTTTTTTTTTAAATATGTATCGAAACAGATTGAACGCAACTGTAGATTTAAGGAAATATTCATTCATCTTTTAAATCAAATTTAAAAAAAAAAATTTCGAAACAAACGCAAGGATTTTATTACATTTATTTTATAAAAATATTTAATTATGAAAAGGAATTATTTTAATTGGTTTCTTATAATTTTGTTTTGTTTTAAAACCATTTATTAGTAAACTAAATATCATAAAATAGTATATAGATACGAAACTTTGATCAAATACATTCATATATACATTACAATGAGTTTATAATCCGACATGACATTTCGACGTGATTCAATGTGATTCGTCTCATTATTAAAAGATTTGTAAGGCAATTGTCACAATAACAAATCTTAAATCATTTTTAAAAATCACAAATGATTACAAGAGGTAAGCGAGCCAAAAAAAAAAAAAAAAAGATTGGGAAACAAACGCTGGATTAAAATATTAGCAGCCTTATAACACAGATTCAGAAATGAAACATTTTTAGTTAGTCGCGGACGAAAATGCTGACGTATGTTTAGTCTACAAGGGGAAAGTTCGGCAGACACAAAGATTAGGCTTTATTTAATGGTTATCTTAGACATTCTTTGAACTTATGTAACTGTTATTTTCACAATATTTTACTGTAAAATTTATGTAAATGGTAATATAAACTTAATTAAAAATTTATTAAATAATTATTCCTGTAAACATAATAAATTTGTAAAATGACGGGAAAAACAAAATTAATAGATTGCAAATTTTAGAAATTTTGTTTTTTTCTAAAGTTTTTTTATTGTTTATTATTCTAAATTTTGATAATTATTTTGAATTTTTCCTGTTGTGCATATCTTATGATCTATTTCTGTACACTTGATTTTTTTTATCAATTATTTATCGAATTCATTTATTCAACTGCTTATTTAACTTGAGAATTTGATAAAAAGTATATACTGATGTTCAGTACATGATAACATCGATTAGAGATAGTATAACAGTTGAAAACTTTACTAAAGAGCTTTTCACCAGCTTTGTGTATCCTTTCGTTTGGTCTTTCTCTAGAATATATTCAAATATCTTAGGAGAAAAAAAAAAACTCCCAAGCTCTCACTCTGACAAATGTGTAGGCAAAAAAAATAGAAATGTAACATCTTCCAATATTCAACAGTAGCGGAGTTCGAACCTGGAACATTCCCTTTCCAAACGGCCTCACCATTAAACCATGATGCGTTATTGTATTCAATTTATTTTTAATTGATTGAATAAATTATTTCTTCAGTAAAACAAAGAATAAGTCATATATTTTTTTTCCTTTCTTTATTTTATCATTATCATTTTGAAATGTTTTTTCACTAAAAAACAAAAATTATGTATGATATGGCTTACAAAGTTTGGAAGACATTTGTTGAGTAACTTTGGCGATCTGAAGCTCAGAGCTTACAATTTTTCAGTTTCATTTCGATCTCTTTCCGTTGATTAAACAAGCAAAAATTCAAATATTCCATGGAGAAAAAATCAATTTAAAAAAAATAAATAAAAATTCAAATAAGGCAATGATTAAAATAATTAGTTTTATAGGCTTTAGAAACGTGTCCAATTAATCCATATAAAGCTTAAATATTAGTTGTCCATATAAAGCAATTATTCAAAAAATTAGTTTTATGAGTCTTAAAAACGTATCAAATTCCTCGTTACTTTTCACTGCTAAGTGAAGAACTCGACTCTTATAATATTACATATTTCTTTAAGTAAATTTTATCTTCTTACTTTTTAATTGTCTCACTAATATCTTACTATACAAATACAAGTGGTTTATTACAAAAAGTTAGGCAAAAATTTTTAAAATTCACAAGTATGTTTTCTTATATGATTAAAAACTATATCAATCAAATTGTATGGCTTTGATTGTGACTCAAATTACACTGGTCTGCAAAACTTAAGATACAGGTGGTTTTTTTTTTTTTTTTTTGCCATAACTCCGCGAGAAATTGTCTGAAGAACATGAAATTCAGCCATGAGACATATCATTTTGTTCTTAAAGGATGATGAAAGCATAAGTGCACAATAATGAATACAATTCATACCGCATGGAATCAAACAAAAATGGGCTTTACTGAACTCACAGTATCCCTGCACAAAATCATCTGCCCAAGAGAAACAATAACAAACAAATGTTTCTTAGTATGGGATATACCCTCCCCTTACTGCAATGGTTGCTTCGCACCGTCTCCCCATACTCAGCACCAGATTGTCCAGCAGTTCTTGCGGTAAGAGTTCATATTCCTCAATCAGCATCTATTTGAGTTGCTGTATGTTCTCCGAGGGATGCAATCATGCCACAATGCATCTCTCCAAAACATCCCACACATGTTCTATGGGATTTAAATCAGGGAATGCGCTGGCCAATACATTCGGGTGATATCTTCATTTCCAGTAGCTGTTGAACAGAATAAGTCCGATGTGGCCGTGCATTGTCATCCATAAAAATGAAATCTTCTCCAATGGTACCTCGAATCAGACGCACATAGGGAAGGATTACCTCCTGACAATAGCGATCTCCGGTTTTCAGAACCTCTGTCGAAAGCAGTTACAGAAGCTTTATCTTTACCGCTGAAGCTATCGCCATTCTTCATGCTCTTCAGCTAGTGAATACAGAAAATTTTTATAAAATTTGCTTGTATATTTACACTATGAGTGTGTTAAAAGCGTTGAGAAATTCAAAATATTGCCATCCTGTTGTGTCCAAGATTTTCGGAGCATTGGATTCCCTTGCTGGCAAAGGCTATGAAATTATTTTCGTTGGATCCCAGATCATTTAGGTCTAGAAGGAAATAAAAGGCAGGTGCTTATGCTAAAGCAGCATCGTATTTACTCCATTCATCTGTCCCTCTCTTCTATGTGAGAAGGGTTGTACAAAGATTTGTAAATTCTCTGTGGCAAGAGTTATGGAGTATGCAGGTCTCAAACAAATTGCGTACCATCTTCCCATACGTCATTCCATCATCAGTTTTACCGTACGAAGAGCGGATGTTAAATTAACTCGCCTTCGTATCAGACACACACGCTTCAACAGACATTTGTTTCTGAAGGAGATAAATCCTTGGTGTGAAACGTATGATCCACATACACAATTTATCATATTTTAACTTCATGTCATGATTTTAACAACCAACGCTTACACTTTTTTAATACTATTTCTTAACACTATTTGATTTGTTGGGTGAACCACCCTACAGAAACTTATTTGACTTTTTAAGAGCAATAGGTTTTTAAATTTTATTTAATTTATGTTTCATATATTATTGTAAATATATATACACAGTTAGATTTTAGTAACATTATATACAAAGGTTTTTGTTTTTTAATGGATTTTAAAAAAAATAAATGCAAAATAAAAATTTTAATCTTGGCGCAGCATGTCCACTTTTGGACCTTGTGCCATAAAACCCAACCAACTATCTGTCGAAAACGTGGAGATCAGTCCTCCCGTTCAGCCTAATGCCTCCTCAGACGACAACTCCAGGACCACCATAATGGTCTCTTTCCGTTATGTTACTGGGATGAAACTGTGTCCCAATTTCTCTCCAAATCAACTGGTGTTGAGAATCACTTGTGGCACTGAAACGACTCTCATCTGTGAAGAGGACGCGACTTCATTGATCATATGTCCAGTTTTTTTTTTTTTTTTTGTTTTTTTTTTTTTGTTCTTTGCACCCACTCTAAACGGTGCCACCGATGGCGAGCTATTAACGGAGCTCGCCATCGAGCTATTGTTCGGAACGGTGTGTGAATAGGCCACCTTTGTGAAGGCGTCTGGCCACAGTAAACAGCGACATTTGTCTCACCGTTGCTGTACACAGTTGAATTGAGTTGGCAAACAGTTGCTGAGCAATGGCTCTTGCTGACTGGTTTCGGGTTTTTTTCACCTGCAGAATTGGCCATCGTACTCCCTTGATTTCAATCCCATGTAACATGTGTGGGATGCTTTGGGGAGACACATTGTGGCACGCTTATATCCCCCGAGGAACACGCAGCAACTGAAACAGCTACTGATTGAGGAATGAGCACTCTTACCTCAAGAACTGCTGGACAATCTGGTGCTGATTATGGGAAGATGGTGCGAAGCAACCATTGCAGTATGGGGAGGGTATATCCCATACTAAGAAACATCTGTTTGTTATTGTTTCTCTTGGACAGATGATCTTGTGCAGGAATACTGTGAGTCCAATAAAGCCTATTTTTGTTTGATTCCATACTTTATGCATTGTATTCATTTTTGTGCAATTATGTTTTCGTCATCTTGTAAGTTTAAAATGATGTGTCTTATGTCTGAATTCCATGTCCCTCAGATGATTTCTCGTGGAGTTAAGGCAAAAACCCCACTTGTTGCTTAAGTTTTGCACACCTGTGTAGATTAATCATTAATCATTTAGGAAAGTGTTGTGCTAACTATACTTTCTCATGGTTAATTCTATTAAATAAATTTTTATTCTTATTTATTAACATTAATATTTAACTACACTACTGGCTATTAAAATTGCTACACCAGGAAGAAATGCAGATAACAAAATGATATTTATAGAACCAATATATTATACTAGAAATAAGAAGTGATTAAATTTTCAAAAAATTTGGCTGGATAGATCCTGAAAAATCAGTACTCAGAACAACCACCTCTGGCAGTAATAACAGCAGTTATACGCCTGGGCATTGAGTCAAACAGAGATTGGATTGCATTTACAGGTACAAATGCCCATGCAGCTTCAACACGATGCCACAGTTCATCAACCGTAGTGACTGGCGTTTGGTGACCGGCAACCATTGACCAGACGTTTTCTATTGGTGAAAGATCTGGAGAACGTGCTGGCCAGGGCAACAGCCGAACATGTTCCGTATCAAGGAAGGTTCGTACAATACCGGAAACATGCAGTCGGGCATTATCCTGCTGAAACGTAGGGTTTCGCAGAGCTCGAATAAAGGGTAGAGCCACGTGTCGTAACACACCAGAAATGTAACGTGCACTGTTCAAAGCACCGTCAATGCGAACAAGAGGTGACCGAGACGTGTATCCAATGGCACCCCATACCATCACCCCAGGTGATGGGCCAGTATGACGATGACGAATGCACGCAGCCAGTGTGCGTTCACCACGATGCCGCCAAACACGGATGCTACCATCAGGATGCTGTACACAGAACCTGGATTCATCTGAAAAGATGACGTCTCGCCATTCGTGCGCCCAGGTTCGTAGTTGATCACACCATTTAAGGTGCTCTTGTCTATGACGCAGCGTCAAGGGAAGTCGCAGCCATGGTCTCCGAGCTGAGAGTCCATGCTGCTGCAAACGTCGTCGAATTGCTCGTGCAGACACTTATTGTCTTCCAAACAACCCCGTTTCTTGACTCACGGCTCGTGACGTGGTTGCACGATCCATTACGGCCATGCGGATAATATGCCTGTCTTCTCGGCTGCTAGTGATAGGTGGCCGTTGAGATCACGCATGACGTTCCGTATTACCGTCCTGAACCCATCGATTCCCCATATTCTGCTAACAGTCATTGGATCTCGACCGACGCGAGCAGCAATACTGCGATAAGATAAACCGCAATCCCAGTACTCTACAATTCGACCTTTATCAAGGTTAGAAACGTGCTGGTACGCATTTCTCCTTCTTACACGAGGCATCACAACAACTTTTCACCAGGCAACAACATTCAAATGGAATTTGTGTATGAGGAACCGGCTGAACAATTTCCTCATTTAAACACAATGTAGGTGTCACTACTGGCGCCTGCTTTGTCTTAATCCGCAGAAAAGCTAATCATTTGCATATCACAGCACCTTCTTCCTTTCGTATAAATTTCACGTCTGTAGCATGACGCCTTCTTGGTGTAGCAATTTTAATGTCCAGTAGTGTAATGCCCCCAGCGACTTAGTTCACGTTATAAAGAAAAATATACAAACATACAAAACATGTAGCTATTTTCAATAATATGAACTATAACAAAATGTTGACATATATTGATGATTTAATACAAAATAAACCATGAATTTATATACTTCGTAATATTTTACACATATTTTAGTTTATTAATTTGCAGTATATTTAGTTATGATATATAAACAAGACATTATTTATCTACATTACATATTCAGTAGTTAAATGTTTTGGAAAATGAACTTTCCTACCTAATCTAGTACTGTGCAGTGGCCAGTGGTGTTGTCGAGCCGGAACGCTCCGGAACGTCGTTCCGGTACTTCCGTTTTGGACAGGAACGCGTTCTAGAACTAAAGATGATTTCTGATAACGAGAATTAGCTGACGTATTGGGAAAAAAAAATTGCTGATTTTTTTCTAATTGTTATATGTATTATTATAAACAAGGGTTTGAACCGAATCCGAACCAATACAATATAATAAGATTAATAAGTACTACTGTTAGCAAAATATTCTAAGCACGCTACTTAAGTCAAAGTGTCGATTAAAAAGTGTAAGGCTGGCCGCACATAGAGGCAGCATGCCTCCAACGTGCACCCATCGTTTCCCGGCCGCGTTGCTGCCCGCGAGAGACATGTTGAAAAGTGCCACATACTGAATCGACGGCAGGAACTCAACCGATTTCTATTGAATGTTATTCACTGTACTTTAAAAACAAAGGTACATTTTTTTCAATCCAATTTATTAATATTGTAATATGATTAACACATCATTAAATTTATACTAATTTTTTTTTAAATTATGTCCATGGCTAAAATGGAGTCAAATACACGCACAAACTGGAATTTTTTCTAAATAAAAAATAGCTAAATATTCTAAAGTGGTGAATTTATTGTTTGGTGTAAAGTTATAACTGAAATTAAGTTTGATTGTTATGTAACATTTATTAAAAAGAAATTAGTTAAAGAGATATACTTTCCAGTATTTATTTGGAAATAAGATCTTAATAATCTTTTGCTAAGACATGTGTTAATTTTAAAACTAAGCTAAATCATATACATTAAATACCAGTCAGAGAATAAGAGGTTTGTTAAAGGAGCAAAAAAAATTCTCTTTATAACAAACTGCAAATATTTACTCACAACTACATAAAATTTCTTTTAAAAATACATCTGAAAATGTATTAAAATCAATTAAACCTATATCAAACAATAGCTAACAAATAATAGCCCAAAAAATGTCGCCATTGTATAAAAAGTTTTTTTTATAAAATATTCCAGAGATAACTATCAAACACACACGCACAGTATAGTCTCCAAACTATTTGATAAAAGCATAATGAATATTCATTATGCTTTTATCAAATAGTTTGGAGAATAATGCCAAAAGCATAATGAATATTCTTAATATGTTTCTTTAGTTAACGGATTCAAAAATGTCAAATATTTTCTTGGTTATTTTAAAAATATTAATAACTGTTTACACATTTTTGTTAGTTAGTTCATACTTTAAATTTGTTATATTACATAAGTATAAATGCACATTTATGTAATATAACCTAGTTCAATATAAATCAGTACAAAACTAAAAATAATAAAGAATTTCATTGGAAATTTTTAATATTACACAAAGTATTGTAAAATAATTGAGCAATTCAAATGGTAAATCTTTTAATTGTTCATGCTAGCTAAAAGTTAGTTTGAACAATATTATATTAATGTGCTAGAAATATGAATTCTAAAATCCATAAAAATTAATAAGGACAGAGATTCTTAATTCTAATATTTATTTAAATTAATTTTACAAGATTATTTTAATTTGCAACTTTTTTAAAATTTAGAAACTGTTTGGAAACATCTATCCATATTGATATCGCAATTGAGGTGACAGCAGACAGGCAGCATGACGGCGCGACGTAATGTCTTAGTGTCAATTTCGCATATTTTTAAGAACCTTTCGTTACAAGATTACGTGCGTGCTACATATGTGTATGCAATAGTTGCATTTTTCCATAATCTTTAATCTAATAAACTTAAAGTGTAGGTATATATATATATATATATATACACCAAATGGGTTTTGTAATGATTTTTGTTTCCTTTTTTTTATGCTATATACAGGACCGATCTTGGCGACAGGCGAAAATTGGGGGAAATCCCCCCCGTCATCAAATTTGGGACATGAAACCTAAAAAAAAACTGTTGCCGCCAGGATTATAATGGAAATCCCCCCCCCATCGTTAAATTTGGGACATGAGACCACACAGAGCGGCCGCCTACCCAGGATCGGCCCTGTCTATATTATTATATATACGCGTTCCGGTAAAAAAAATTAGCACAACACCACTGGCAGTGGCTGTGAAGGAGTCTGAATATCAGAACTATTTGAAGTTTTGTTTGACATGGTTAATTCGACATTATCCATTTCCTCTGAGATCTGATATATTGGTTTTAATCGGTCGATGGAAACGGTGTAATGTTTACCATTAATGCCCAAACAAAATTTTTATCTGTTTTATTGGTAACTATTGTATTTCCTGTCTGAACTATGTGTCCATACCTCTGAGCAGAAACGCCATTTCCGTTACTAATTAAGGATGTGAGAAAGGGACCATTACAACTGCATTGCGAAATTATATACTTTCACTCCAAGAAGAATAAGACAACTGAAAATAGGAAACGTCATGGTTGTTTTCTATAAGTTTCAGCAAACCTTTTGAGGTCCACGAAAATTGAAGGTAGAAATATAATCTTTTTTTTACCACAAGTTTATACTCAGGTCCAATTTTTTCTACATTTCATCATACAAATGATTTATATTAATTCATCAAAAATTACTGTGCACATTTTTCAAGATGAAATAAACAGTAACTCATGTTGATTTTCAATTTCCCTCCAGAACATCAGCGAGGATCTGATGACGTCATGTGCAAATATCTAGTTATTAAAATATTTTGCATACTTAACTGTGAAAATATGGTAGCTGGCAACATTTTATCCCGCCAATTATTTTGTTTGTTTATTGGAGTTTCTCGCGCGAAGAAATTATTCTTTAAACTTTGTTCTATTTAATTTTCAACTTTTCACTAATTTAACATATAAATGATGGATGTTGATGTTAATCAAGATGAAAATATGAATGATTCTTTTGATTCCAGCGTGTTTCCTGATTTGTTACCTATTTATTATAGCCGTCTATTTCCCTTTTCTTTATATTATAAATGGCTTCGTTACGATGAAGGTTGATTTTCTAATTTTTCCTCCACATTATAATGTTAAGAATGTACTATGTTAAGAAATACAGCTTTATCATTCTGATTATTATTATTATTTTATAGATAGAATGTTTACTAATCGTGAATTTTCATTTACGCTAAGAGATGATGTTTATATACGATATCAGTCTTTCAGAGATGAAGAAGAGTTGAAAAAAGAAGTTATTCAAAAATGTCCTTTTAAAATTGACATAGGCGCAGTATATTCTTGCCGAGTAAGAGTTCTTTCATTTATTTTTTTAATTAATGTAAAAGAAATTTTGATAATAGTGATTAAATAATTTTATTAGTTTTAAATTTTTATTCCAAACTTTTTAAAATGAGCATTTCAATTAGAAAAATATATCGCTAAAACTATAAATTTAGGGTGCTACCTTGGCAAACATGGCGATTTTTGTTTGGCTATCGATTCAATTGCCAGTTTTTGTTGACACAGAACAATGAATTTCTCTGCTGCAATCAGAATACGATTGGGATTTGCCCAGCTTGGTGATCAACCGCAACCACAGCTTGGCGAAAATCAAGGGGGCTAGATAATATCCAAATGCATTATGTAGCATTATCATAGATCAAGATATCTTGATTCATAGACTATCATCGTGACTTCCTTTAACATTTATTAATGCAATAATCAGAAAATATTTCTACAATTGATAATTTTATTATAAGGAATATTTCCTTTCTTACTGAAAGGGATTATTGGACATAATTATGGTCACATAAAAACAAAAGCCCAAATTTTTAAGTTGTTTTTATAATTATTATTAGTTAGTCTATACTTTAGGGTGCCCCTTTGATTCTCGCCAAGTTATAATCGCGATTGATCGCCAAGCTTGGCAAAACCCAATCATATTCTGATTGCAACAGAGCAATTGATTGTTTCTGTGCCAACAAAAATCTCCAATAAAAATTGATTTAGCCAAACAAAAATAGCCGTGTTTGCCTATGAGGCTCCCTATAGTTTTACCAAATTTTATTGCCAAATTACAATTTAATAACAGAAAAAAACAGCTTCTTATCTTGTAGTATAATACAAGCTTATTTTTAAAAAATTGTATTTCTAGCTGCAAGGTGAAAAAAGTCTTGTATTTTAATGTTTACAAAATTTGTTTTTATCTTGCAAAATAAGTAATTATTAGAAATCAATGTGTGAATATGTTTTCATTTCAAAAAGTTATCCTTAAATATTAATTATTGTATTAATGAATCCTAAATTAGCTTCCAATCTAAATGTCTTGAAATACTAATTATTTTATTTCAAACATATTTGGTCATTTAGTGAATTCATATCCATTATCTGTAATTTAATTTATGAATATATAATATCTGTTTAATTAAAACAATTTCTATTTTAGCCTAGTGATCAAAGAACAGCTTCTAATTTCCAACCTTTAGAAAAGGAGCTTGTTTTTGATATTGATATGACTGATTATGATGAAGTTCGAACATGCTGTAGTGGAGCTGATATATGCAGAAAGTGCTGGATTTTTATGAATGTTGCCTTAAAAATTCTAGATCGTGCTTTGAGAGGTAAATTTTGGTTTTATTTTCATTATGTTATTACTTATATTGGTTAAATTGCGTTTTAGGTCCCTCACTTCGCTATCTCGCAAATTTGAAGGGCTTTTTTGCACATGCTCATTAATTACTCTTTTGTTTTAGCCTTTTCATTGGTTGCTAATTAAGTTTCATTTTGAAATAGCGGTAGAATTTTCGCCATGGCATCGGCAATTTTGAAAACGCACCTAGTAGGGGATTTAAAGCACATTTTCACCCTTATATTATTCACTTACAAACTTTTTATATATTAAAATAAAATTTAACAATTTTGTTTCATAAATACTTTATTTCAGTAAACATTTACTGTACAATCACCCTTGATGACGTTTTCAAAATATTGAAAAATATTGCCTGTGTGAAAATTGCCAGAAAGTGATATTTATCGCCAAATGTGGAAAAATTGGTCTAGGGTGACTGTACAGTAAATCTGATCCCTTTATTTCTGATGTTAAAACTTTCATCAGATAACTATCCATTCTATGTTTTATAATATATTTATCATTAAAATATTTTGATTTCTATTTATTAATATGCAGATTTTTTTTATTGTTTCCACTATAGTAGTTAGTGTGTTATAATTTATTACAAAGATTGCAGGAAATACATCTTAAAAGCATGTTATTTATTTTATAAAATGTTTGTAATATTTTAGTTTGTAACTAACTGGTAACATGAGGTAAAATATGTACATAGCTTTCTTGGAAAAATATTGATAATATTTAAAACATTGTTTTACAGTCTAACTTATATAGATCTTTTAAAAACAATTCAAATAAACTTAAATTATTGAAAATTTCAGTTAGTTGCAAAATTATCAAGTATTAGAGTCATAGGATTCTCTTCACCAGCATTCCAATGCTTTTCTCCCATTTTTAACATTTGTACAAAATGTATTTACTTATTCAAAAACCCAAAAAGAAAAAAATAACAATTATGTTTTGAAAGCACACTATGAAAATGTAGAAAAAAGAAATAAATTACATTGATGACAATTTTAAAAAAGCTTTAAAAAAAAAAAAGAATAGAGCTATGCTGCTATTTTTGGAGTAAAAAGGATGTTACATCATTAAAATTAATAACATTGTAATATGAGAAATTTTATAGTGTTCAAATTAGCATTAATTATGGTTATAATTAATTACAATTATTGTAGCAAAAATTTTGAAGTAAAAACTTTTTTTTATTTCTGTTTGTTAAATATTGACAATATTTAACCTCCAGAGTTTTTATTGTCTTTTAAATTTTTAAAAAAGTTAAATAAAAAACCATTTTTGGAAATGAATTTATTAATTCCTTCTCTTACAAATTAGTACAGAAGAACTTCAAATATTTATTTTCCCTCAGAAGAAAAAAAAAATTGAGATGTTAAATTAGTGTCATGGAGTAAGAATATGTGAATAAAGAGTACTAGATAAAGTCTTTATTGATTGAAGTGTATAAATTTATTTTTTCTATAGTATCACTAAAAATAATGTAAAATTTGACTAATATTTACAAAAATAAGAATTTAATTCTGAGGAAATTTATTTATTTCTGCAAGAAAAATCGTTCTTTGAAATTATTGTTATAATTTTATTGTTTCTCATTTAATATTTTAATTTATTTGATGGATATTAATAGTTAATTAAATAAATTGCAATAAATGTAATTTTTCTGAAACAAAAAGTTACATTCCTTGCAAATAGTGAAATATTTCTATAACATCCTTGCTATCATATATTTTTAAATAAGAAATAAACATTACATCAAAAAATCATTCTCTTATT
Source organism: Latrodectus geometricus (assembly GCA_026290005.1). Lineage (NCBI taxonomy): Eukaryota > Metazoa > Arthropoda > Arachnida > Araneae > Theridiidae > Latrodectus > Latrodectus geometricus. The sequence continues at coordinate 43,003 of JAPDSC010008238.1, read as the reverse complement.
AACAGTTAATTATCTAAATCTATATTTTCTGTATTTTAATATTTAAGATAACTAGTTTTTATTATAAATGTGTAAATTGTATATTATATTTATCACTTCACATATAATACACAAAAAAAGATAAATAAGAATTTAGTGTTATCGCTTCTATTTCCAGATATTTTAAGTATTAATTTTTAACACTTGTTATGTTAATATTTCAAGAAAATTAATTTGGGTTAATAAATTCACTAATAAACTTATTAAATCATTTTGATACTTAACAAAAAATTATCCCAATTATTTATTGTATGGTTAACTTAAGTTATATTTTTGCAGGCAGTAAACTCAAATTAGAAATTGATAAATATTTCATTATTAACTTGATTGTTCATTATAATAAAATTTACATTAATATTTCAGAGGACTTTGGATTTAATCATCTTTTGTGGGTTTATTCTGGCAGAAGAGGTATTCATTGTTGGGTTTGTGATAAACAAGCTAGAGAACTAAGCCCAGCTGCACGGACAGCAATAGTAGAATATTTGAGTGTTGTAAAGGTACTTAAAAAGCTTCATTTTTCTTAAAAAAATGTGTTTATTATAGTGTTTTACATGTCAAGATACTTCAATAAGAGTTACATTTTAAACATGAAACCATAATTTAGAATAATAATAAAGGAATAAAGTGAAAAATAAATTTTTACACTCTATTTCTTTGTTTTGACATTATAATCATTTACATTCCAATTTGAATTTATGAATTCCATTTTTCTTAAACCCACATTAATTTGGTCTATAAAAGTGAATAATTCATTCTATATAACTAATTTATTAGTAATCTATCATGCCATTTCATTTTTATTCCTTACTTAAATGTATAAAAAGAGATATTTTATTCCTCTATAAAATCTCAACTTTTTTCACCCCTCAAAATATTATTGCCATTTTTAAAAATAAAAATAAGTTTGAAAATAAGAAATATTTATTATGCGATATTAGATAATAACATGGTTTATAATCAAAAATGAAAACTTGTTGAATTTTATATTTAGTAAAAAATTTCATTTGCTTCCATTATATATATATATATATATATATATATATATATATATATATATATTAATGAAATAAAATTTATTTTCAGTAGTTCACAAGTTTAATTTTAATTGATTTTTTATATATTGGAAATGTTTGATATTTTATTAAAAATAAATGAAATGGCCCTTTTAATACTATTCACAATAAAAAAAAATAATAATTTTTAAGAATACAAATTCATACCTCATTGCTCCTTAGTTGCCATTAAACATATAGTTGTGTGAGTTTCAATTGAACAGTTTGTGGGTTTGATTCTCTTAGTCATGGTCATATTTTGAATCTTATTTTGTATAAAAGTGTTGGTAGAGTCTTTTGCAAAAAACTGTTGGTAGAATGACAAATAGATCAAGTAATTTTTTTTATATTTGAGTGTAATTTAAATTGTAAAACAAAATAATAATAAATGTTCATCATCTATTTATTAATTTTTCTTATCTCACTTATTACAATATTTAAAATTTATATATATATATATATATATATATATATATATATATATATATATATTGAGGAAAAAAACACTTCTCTCATCATATAAATTCTATTGTTTAATTTTTCTTGTTTTAAAATCAGTATTGAATTTGGAGAAAGAATACTTTCAATATAAATATACCTCTTTTGTTGGACTAGAATTCAAAATATGCAAACTTCTTAGGAGAAAAATATTTAAACTATCCTTTAATAATAATAAATAAGAGAAAAGAAAAAAAATATTATTATAACGTTTGTTTTCAGCTAATATGTTGACTATGACTGCTTTATCAATATTTATACAAACATTTATCATGTTTCAACATAAAAATCAATCCTTATAAGAGAAAAGAACTTTGATTTAAGATTATTTTCTTTTCACCTTTTTCTAAAATTTTCAATTCCCCCCTTCTATGTAAAGAAATTTTAATTAATTGTAAAAATGAAATCTCACAAGAAACTTCAAAACATCAGTTATAGGGAAAATTTATTAAAAAGAAAAAAGAAAGAATCAGAAATTATGCATAAAAAGTATTGTGCATGTCCTCAAATAATCCCTAGGAGTCTAAAATTAACAAAATATAAACTTCATGTTCTTATATTCAAGACTTACAAATTATTTATATAAATCAGAGTAGAAATATTAAAAACTAAAAAGATAAGTCAAAAACTTGTAGAATTTTGAATAAAGTATTTTAAGAAGAAATTTTGATTATTCCCAATTGATAAAGACCAATTTAAAAAATAATGCTGTCTGGTATACATTAAATGTGATTACAACTATAAAGTATAAGATTAATTGTGCTTTTTTATGCCTTTATAATTTTAGAATAAAATTATTAAATTGGTTATAATTAATTTAATGCTAAGAAATGTGTTTGCATATGATGAGATCATGAATATTTGCCAAAGGATTATTACTTCAAATCATTTAATTTTAGTAAGATACTTCATGCTTTTAGCCATTGTAACAAAAGAATATATTTTATTAAAGAATTATGAAAATGAAAAACATTCTCCAAAATTAATCCTATTTAAACCATTTAATCATTTGTTGAATATTAAATGAAGGAAAATAATTATAATCGATGAAATTTGATGTGCAAATAAAACATTTTCCTAATAAATATATGTCTTAAAGTAAACATCTTTACAAAAATATAAACTACAACTTTTTTTTATTAAATTTAAAAATATGCCATATTTTCAAATTTGATGAGAAGAAAAAATATTATTGTTATTCAAATGGCCATAAATAAAGTACTCAATTTTAATAAAGCTTCATTTTAAAAATTAGTAAGTTATAATTTTACAAGTTGGTAATACAATTTAATATTTTTAATTTGTCTTTCCTTTCTCTAAATATTGCTAGCATTTTAACTCGTTGGCATAATTGCATATTCATGATAATTTGTGCTTAATTTCATTTATGAATGGTTTATTTCATTATTCCTTTCATGTCTGTCTTTCTGCAAATATAGTAGTTTTAGTGTTGAGATTAGATACAGATAATCTTTATTTCTTTAAGTTTCCATAAATGGAAGTATTGTAAAAAAAGAGAGTAATATTGATCTAGCTGTTATTGAATTCCTAGAATTCCCAAACTCTTCAATAGCTTCTTAGCAATTAGCCTGATTAATTTTCCAAAAAAATTTCACTTTCTTTTTGATTATTCTGGAATAAAAACTACAATAAATGTAATATACCCTTCATGTAACTATAAAAAGTAATAACTCTACTCAAGCATTAAAGCCTAACTAAGCAAATGTTTTAAAGAATTAAGAATTATAAAAAACATTTTTAATATATTTATGCATTAAATAATCCCGATACAAATAATTAAGACTAATAAGCTAAATTAGTATTTCCCATAACTTTTCTTTGTGTGCAACAAGAAATTTATGATTATCAAACATAGCCATGTTTGATTATATTATAAATTTCTTGTGGCATATTCGTTAAATTTTCTTATTTACATTTATGTTGTATACCGTTTTTACAATAAAAAAAAGTAGAGAAAACAACCTGTAAATAAATTATATATTTATTTGTAAAAGAATTGTCATGGCAGAAAATGTAAACAAAACTATAATCCTGTTACTATGAAAACTGCCAAACCTCTTCATTATTATTTAAAACTTGTCAAAAATTCATTATAAGATTCTTATAATGAATGAATTTCTTTTATTCTGAAGGAAATCTGTATTTCTAGTTAACTGCCTTAAGGCACACATTAATTTCTAATTTTCGATCAAAAAATTACCTATTTTTTTTCTTGCATAATCATATTCTCTAGTGCATTTTAAGACATGATCGACAAATAAAAGTAATTTTTAACTAAAAATTTAATTAAAAAATCTTATTTTTAATTTTGGAATAATTTCACTTAAAGTTGTCTTTTGTTATGCTCCTTTGTATTCGAAAAGACAACATACAGGGGTACAAGTATAGGCTAATTTTAAAATATATATATATATTATACAAACAAAGTGAAAACGATTTTAAACATGTTTATTTTGAATTTCAAGTTATTAAAATCAAATTCTTCCATAGTAATTGGTGACCATAGGTTCTGTGATGATCCTGGAGGTTGAAATGCATATCTGTTTGTTTCAGTTAGAATTAGGTCCATGAGAGAGTTATCAAAAAATAATTCAAAGTATGACAAAGCATCATCATAATCCGTCAGAGTAAAACAACAGCTTTCAAATCGAAATCTCGGTGGTGCAATGTTTGGTTGATTTATACTAATTTGATACCAATTCCTTGCTGTATCCAAAATCTCGTTGTCATTATCTTCCGATTCACTTCCATCACTCAAGAAATCATCACTGCTGATAAATTGGCATATTCAAAATTGTCATCGTCAGAATCGCTCATTATCAGATAACTTTTTTTAAATTACAAAAACACTTAGTAATATAATTTGCAGTTAACTGCTTACTTTTATTATATTTACGTAATAAAAATGGATATATTACCTTTTCCATACCAAACGACTACTTTATAGCAAATAATTTCTAGCAAACTTATAGCTAATCATCAAAATGCACCACCTGGTTCACACAAGAAAAATGCTGAATAGTGGTGCCATCTATGTCAAATAAGTTTAATTATAATCTAGCCTATTTATTTTTACTGGAACGGATCTCAGACAAGCATTAGAAATAAAATAACGCGAAATACAAGGGCGCCCGTATGGGACACTGGCATGTGCAAATTTGCCGGAAACTTTCGCCCGAGTGAGACATGGGCAAATGTGATAAAAATTATGCTTAGTAATACTATTTTGACATTGTAAATTTTTATTTGATATATAACCATATTGAGTTATTAATCACTGTACTCATTTTTTTATTTTGTGTTTATAGATACTTTTGCATTTCATTGTAATTTTTAAGATTTGAGAAAATGATATTTTTAACTGTTTTCTTTTTAAATTTTTTATTTTAATTTTGATGGAGCACTTTACATTTTCATGTTTTAATAATCTTAGATTTCACTATTAGAAATGTAAGCTACTAAACTTAATATTTTTAACTGAGTTTTATAATATGTTAATAGTCTAGTATTGTAAAATAGTATAGTAAAATTGTTAAACCTTTAATTGTAAAATTAGTTTTGCTTAACGAGTTAAAAATTTTCATTTATATTTTTAAGGGTGGAGAATATAAATCAAAGAAAGTTCATTTCCCAGAGATGTTGCATCCTAGTATTGTGTAAGTAGATTTAAGTTCACAAAAATATCGATTAGAATTGATTTTTTTAAATATACCTCAGAGTTAAACCATTTCTAATTGTAAATAAAACATTCCTAGGTTATAATTACATTTAATGAAAAAATTTCCTTTAAAGTCTCATTTATAACAGATAACAAAATTTTGTTTACACTAACAGACTTTTGATGTTCCAATGCTGATTGATGGTAAATTTTCCCACCAAATGACTCTTAAGTTCATTAGTGTAAAGCAATAATCTTTTGGTGAATTCAAAATTTTCCATTTATTGTTCTTATAAATTAATATATTAAAGTATATGATTTTAATTTGCTTGCTCGATAGCTTTATATTAATAAAATATACTTAAAAGTATACTTGGTATTGTTTTTGCTTGCTATTCAATTTTTCTAAGCAGTGCATATATCTTCCAATTGTTACATTTATACATAACTGTAAAGAGAATATATATATAACATGCCTTCCATATTCATGCAAATTAATTATTTTGGTTGAAAAGCTTTTTTTTTTTTTTTTTTTTTTTTAAATATATATAACTTTAAATCTCTAAGCATTTTTTTTATATATGGCTATGTTGTCATTTAATAGTGAAGTGTAATGATAAATTATACTTAATTTTCATAATTCTTTTACACTTATTTAAAGTTTTATGTTTTATATATCACTAGTAAAATTTTATAATTATTAGCAAAATAGTAACTGTTCTACAAAGCATTTTTAAAGGTGTAAATGACTACAACTTATATTGTACTTTGCATCATTCTGTTCATTTGTATCAGAGATAATTCTTGATAACAACATATTTATTAATCGTGTGGATTCATTTCTAAACATGTGTTAAAAATATATTAAAATATTATTTTTAGTTTATATTTTTGAACATTGCTTTAAAACCAATTATTTTCCTTCATAGAGAAGCAGAAAAAATCATATCTAAACATTTTGATGATTTGGTTTTAAAAAAGCAAGACTTTCTCCAAAGTTCTGAAAATTGTGAAAAGATTGTTTCGATGTGTCTTGATCAAAATATCCTTTTTTATGAAAAAAAATAATGCATTCATTTATTTGTTCTTTTTATTAAACTTTTTTGATTTCACATGTTTTTGAATAAAAACAATTCTGGTTGAAAAATTTTTAAATTAGTTTTTTTTTAAATTTTGATGAAAATTAATTAATTAGTTGTAGGAATTTATTTCTAAATATTTGTTATAAAGTTTATTCTGTATAAAATTAATTTTTTGATGCTTACTCAGTTAAAAATCAAAGAATGCTTCTATGAAATAATTACTCTTCTCAAATAATCATGACCTTATTTGAGAAATGAATATTAAATCATATTTGAAATATTTTCTTTTTATTTATTTATTTTAAATTACTGTTAAAGGAATATTCCTAAAACTTCCTACAATTTTCAAAAATAATAATTTACTTACTAACCATAACTGTTACTTTCAGAACTTTATTCTTGTTCTATTTAATGCTTGTTAATGTGTTTTGGATGTGTCCTATCTATCACAAGGTAGCCTTAAAACCATTTGCTGTCCACTTGCTAAAGACTGATTCTTGGGAGAGAAAAATTTATTAAAAGTATATATTCTTAAAATATGAAAACTAAGATTGATTTCTTAGTATTTAACAGTTAATTATTTTAATTTTTATTGAAAATTATTCATAAAACATAGTAATATACTGCAAAAATATTTTTAAATAAACATTTAAACAAAATTTTAAAAATTAGAGTTTTTTATGGATGTTTTATGAATTCAATTAGCTTAGTAATCAAAGCTATGCAAAATTGAAGTTTTATTTACTTATAATATTTGAAACACTATATTTTAAATGTGATAATTCCATAAAAATTTATGTATTATCATTGAAAGTACAAATTATTTAAAATAGTACACATTTTTTGCATTGTTGTATTCATTTTTATATATTTTCAACTTTGTAAACAGTATTTTTTTAAAAAAATTATTTGTTTATATTAAACATCATATGAATACTTAAAATGATATAAAAGAATGTGCTTTTTTTTTTAATGTAATTTTTTATTTATTTATTTTATTTTTTCTAGAGCTCAAAAATGCACTAAACATTTAATTTGCATGTTTTTTTTTTTTTTTATTAATGAAATGTATGAAAGCACACAAGAATTCCATTAAAAAATGTTTTATTTTAAGTGAAAAGTTGCAAAATTGACATTAATATGAGATCTAAATTCTGAAAATATTACAATATAGTTTAATCTTTATTAATCTTCATTGATAGATAAAAACTATCATGTCTACATATCAATCTAAAAGAAAAATTAGAATTCTCACTATTTGTTGTTAATGTGATAATTTATATTCTCTGAAATTATTAACATACTAAAAATTCCTCCTTTATAATTTAACAATCGTGCTTTCAAAGTAATACTCTTTCAACTAGCAAGGTTTCTGAGAATGTGATTTTTTGATTGGGTTGACATTTTTATATTTCATGGGATTTGAATGTTGATAAACAATATTGAATATTCCACCTGTCTTGAACAGAGTACTTATTGCTTCCTTTCAAGAATTTTTTTTTTTAACTGTCTCAAATGTTGTAGCAACCATGTATGATTTCTGCATCCATGTAAGCTTAATGAAGAATATGCTAGCAGTTTAGCCCTATTATTGTACATAAAATAATTGGACAGTAATTTTTAAAGTAATAAATATTAATGTGGAAGGTTGAAATTATCTTGGTATGAGCATAATTCTTGAAATCCATTATATTTGGCACATAAATGTTAAAGTTTTATTTCCTTGTAAAATTTGCATGTTTGTCAATAATGATATAAGTGTATTTTTCCTTAATTTTTGTAAAATCAACTAGTTTTTAGTAATTCTTTAATAACTATCTTTGCTCATTCATATCATGAAATATTTAAGTTTTTGGATGAAATAATGTTGGTAATGACTCTTTATTTTATGGTAATAATTATGTTTCTGCACCACAAAGCTCTTGAATACTCATTAATGCTATCATTAACATTATCATTTAAGATTTTTATACTCTGATACCATTGTTTCATTATCTTTATGTATCTTTTGATGACTGAAATGCTTCTTTCACAATATTTTAAACTTAACAATTCATCCTTTTTTGTGTATTGCTATTAAGAGTATCTATGACAGCTGTTGAAAATATGTTAGTTTGCTTTGCAGTATGACTATACTCTAATTGTGAAATTAAGGTTTTTCTTTCTTACTTCCTCTGAAGAGAATTATTTTGTTTCTCAGATTTATTATAATTTATTACATCAAACAGTCATAATTGAAATTTGATTGTTGTTTATTTCAGGATAAAATAATTCAATTTTTTTTCTTATGCATAAATATCAAACTTTAATTTTTATAATTGAACTTTGTTTTTCTATATTTAAATTTCTTTAGATATTTAGAACATTTATTATGTATATAACCAACTTTCATTAAAAGGAATCTCTAATTCAGATTTCTCATTGATTATCTAATACAATATCATGTTCCTCATTTAATTATACCTGTTTTCAAATAAAATATCCAAAAGCTTTAAATTTCAGAAGTATCTTATCCAAAGAATGTATTTTCAAATATAATTTTATTTTTAAACATAAATTTGTCTGCAGTTCTTTTCCACAAATTGCTCCAGGTGTGTCTTATGTCTATCTTATTGAGGTAGAATTGATATGTGCTTGATACATTAAATGTAGCTGCAGAATACCATATTTTACTCATGATCTCACTCTAAGAGAATTGTTACATATGTTCTTAAAAAATGTTCTTTTTTTAAATTACTGTTAGGAGTTATTTTTTCAGTGAAAGTAAGGATCTATTACCCCAGACAATCAATCATGGAAACATGTATGTACTGTAGGCCTTTGCCTCACATGGCCTTTGTCATGTCACTCAGTCCAGTTTTTTTATGCATTTGTTACAAATTATTATGTATTATAATGTACAAATTTTTGTTTTTAAAATTCAATATGGTTTGCATAATTTCTTAATTAAATATAAATGGTAGAGATCTCTTGAAAAGTGGATTAAAAAACTGCAGTGGTAGTCATGAGAGATGGAATGTAGTTAGAAAAGTAGAAGAATCTGCTATGCATCAAGTAACTAATAATTAATTTGTAATCTTTTTATTTATCTTTTTCTTATTTTTTAAAAAGCAAACTGATATATTAATCAAAATCTTAAAAAAATTTATAAATGTAAATTTCCACTTCTTTCCCCCCTCCTATAAAATTTTTAATTGAGCATTATGGTATATTAAATTATTATTTGTCATTTTTTTGTTCATATTATTTATATATTTCGCTTTTCCTTTGTTAAACATTATTTAAATTATCTTGTTATTTTAGAAAAAGTTATTTAAATAAATGTTTTACTTGTTGCTGTAATCTTTTTTTATTTGATTCAAGAATATTTTAGTTTGAAAATTTTTGTTTACAATAATTATTCTAATATGAAAATTTCTCTCAAATTTAATGAATTGTTTTATGTATAGTGAATTTAATTTTTGACACAGAATTGAATTATTTATTTTCAAAAGTTTAATTAATATAGTCAATTATATAAAACCAACCAAAATTTCAAGAATATTATTATTGTAATTTTATATGTGGCTTAAAAAATTCTTTGAATTTTCATTGATATATTTGAAATTAATAACTCTCTCAATAATTATGTTCTGCGTTGTATATTACTATTAGTATTATAAATAATGCTTAAGATTGTTATTTGAGTTTTAAAATTTACTCCTTAAAATTATTGGCGTTATTTCTATAATATGTTGTAGATATAAATTTTATATTTACTATAAGATATTATTATTTATTTATTTTTTTTTTATTTTATTTTTTTTTTTTTTGTGATTTACTTAAAGAAATTTGAAAAACATTAGAATTTATTCTTTTTATATATTATTTTTTATGAACTTGTAGCTTTTAACTATTATTTATATACTAAAATTTTCCAAATGTCATGTTTGTCTTCTAGAAAGGATCTAAAAATCGTTCTAAGCATTTCATCACTGAAGTTATGTTTCAACTTTGTTATCCTCGCTTAGATATAAATGTCACAAAAGGATTAAACCATTTGCTAAAAGCTCCTTTTTGTGTTCATTCCAAAACTGGTAGAGTCTGTGTTCCCATTGATCCCAAAAAGATTGATTCTTTTGATCCATTTGCTGTGCCAACCATTACGTAAGTATCATGAGTTTTAGTTTAAATAATTTTCATTACTTTATTCATTCATTTTTTTTTTCATTATTCAGAAATTCATTCATATTATAAAAACTCATGATACATATATCGATTCTGATAGTCTTAAGTATTCAACTAACTTTCGTAAATGAAAAAATAATTTTATTGTTTTTTGTATTTGTTACTTGATAAAAACGACTTTTTATAAATTTAGAAAATTTTAATGTTTGGAATTGCATATTAACAGTTGTTATCTTTTCAATCCCACTTTAAAAAGTAAATGGATTGGAAACATAGAAAAAGTATTAAATATGCACCTTATTGGTAAATAGTTTTGAAAAGTCTGGCTTTTGTTTTATATATTATTTATTTTAGAAATTCAATGTTTTGAATTGATTTCATATCTCTAGTTTCCATGAGTATCCGACATTTCAAAGGCGTTATTTGTAGTTGATGCTTTATCAAAAATTAAAAGTGGGAAATGAACATCATAGCAGTTAGAAATCGTTTCAAAATATTGTGAGAATTTCCAAATTAAATGACATATAAAATAATTACCAATTTTCTGCCCGGTCAAATATGAAATCATGGAAAAAGTTATCATTCAAATATTAAAAGGATATTTTCATAAATTTTATCAATGGAGCTTAGCAGATTTATGCTGCTTCTCATAAGATCGTCAAAACGAAGTCTTGCTTGTAATAGCCAACAATTGGGAGAGTTACCACATCCATTGTTACTCAGTTACTAAATCTTTGTGGTCTGAAGGCATGTCCATGTTAATCTGTGATTTCCAAAGTCCATCTTCTGTTGTGGTATGGAAGTAGAGAGGAAAGTGTCAACTCAGGTTTGACTTCTTCAGCTGATGTTGATTCAAAATTATGAGGTGCTCAGTGATTGGTAAATATTCTAAACTTGGCAACCTCGAGGTACAGTCTTGGGCATGTCTAGATCACTGTATATGTATCAGGTAACCAAAAATGTTCTGTTGCTTTTAGATAATATAAATTTAAAATGCACCATTACGCACACACAATAATTAGCATAGAGCTATCTTCACTATTTTCAGAGGTGATATACGAGACTTGCTCTCAAGGAAGGTTTATAGATTTTGCTTTGGTTTAAAATTATGAAGCACTTGGTGAAGTGCCAATATTCCAAACCCACTAACCTTAAGTTACGGTCCAGGTCTTGCCTGCACTGATATGAATGTATGCCTATATGGTGGAATTGACTGGCACTATCCATGATGAGTTCCTTCTATATGGCAGACCATTAATGCTTCTGTCTACATGGAATAACTGTCATGTATTTCAGAGTCTTTGGAAAGAAGTTCAGTAATGTTCATAAACAAGAGCAAACTAAGATCATGTTTGTTATGAGTACAAGCTGTGCACAAAATCCATTGAGGCATGTTGAAAAATATGCATAGCATTTAGAGATAATACAATAACTAAACATACTGCATAAAGATAGTGTCATATATTCTATTCCAGTGTGAATTGCTTGAAGTTGCATCATTATCAATGATCATCATTATTGGTATTATATTACCAATAATGACGATTTTTAAAGTGCTATCAAAGAAAATCATCTTCTTAAACATCTCGGGAACTTGAATTTAAGTTCTATATATCTGATAAAATCATTCATTTTCACTTACATTAACTTTGAAAAATGTCCAAGCTAAGCAAATGACTCTCTCACAAACTTACTGAATGCAATAAACATCAAAAGTTATACATCTACTTATTACTTCTTTCCACCAAACAAAAAGAATTATTTTTGGATTATCTGCTGACATGAGATAAAAAAAATGGATCCATTACACCAGTCACAAATGTTCACATCATTTGTTATCAGAACAGATCTTATTTCTGGGACTGCAAAACCTCTATTTTATTCTCAGAAATTGCTGCTGTGTATATGGTCCAGCTAAGTGAAATATCATTTGTCTTGGTCAGAGATTAAGAGGGTCACCATATTCTTCCACACTGGGTTGCTGGATCTTCGAAGGTTGGAAGTATATCCACATTAATTTGTGATGTGCAAAATCCTTTCAACTTACTTCAATGTCATACCAATACTGCATTTGAAATTTTTGTGTCACACAATGATAAAACTTTTCTGGTTAACTAATATCATCAAGATCACAGAATGATCACCAAATGCTTCACTATAGCAGTTCCAATTTTTTATGTTGGATATTAAAATGAAACTAAATGCTTCTATACTTATAAATTTTTATAAACTAGCATACTCTTGTTTTAATGATTTATCACTAATTAAAATAGTATGTTATGCATTATTGTGTTTTTGAGTCAGTGCATATTCTGCTAATAAATATAATGATTGTATATTAATTTAATCATATTATAAATTCTTTCCTTTTGAATTATACTAAATTTTATAACATTTACTTGGCATAATTAAATATATGGGTTATGAAGATGTATGCATATAATATTAATTACATTTTATTGAAGACATACATGTAGTGGTACATAATTCTTTGAAAAAGGCTAAATTATTAGATGTTTTATTCCACATGTTTCATTAGTAATCATCTATAGAAATGTGCACTTATGCATTACACCTCTTTTTTTTTTAAAGTTTGTTTCAACTTTTTCTCTCGCAAGCATCTGTTGGAAACCATGGTGGATTTTTATGATTACTGACTTAAATGTTTATTTATTTATTTTGTTAAAAAAATTCTTCTCCCCCCCCCCTCTGGCGATATCGCTTAAACACTTATCCTGTGTTTACTTATTTAAAACTTTAAATGTTTTGTGTTTATCATTATCAAGAATTTACATAAAGAAGTGTAACTTTGATTTACTTGTTTAAACTTTAAGATATTAAGTGATTAATGAATTACATTCACTGAAAAGACCATAATCATAAGAGTTATTGGTTAAGAACTAAAGAAACTGATTGAAAAATTCTACAAAGCTTGTTAAATTGTAAAATGTTTTATTAACCCAGAAGGTAAAAAGAAACACTAGTAATAATTGAGGAAAATATAAGTATTCAATTTATTCACATGAACAAATAAATTTTTTACATGGTGTATATATATTCATTTCTATGAATTAATTAAATTCTTTATGTGCAAAATATAAATAATTATCCTTTAAAAAATGTATTAAAGAATAATCATGTTTGCTCAGTTGATAATTATTCTTAACTTTAGAAAAAAAATTTTCTTGAAAATATCATAAACTAACTATTTAAAAGAAATTAATGTTTCTTTATTTTACTTTCTAATTAATCTTTGTATTTAAATATTTTTTTTTTCAATTTTGCAGGAGCCTTTGCAAGGAAATAGATGATTACAATGCAACTTTTAAAGAAGACTCTGCATATAATAATGATTCAAAAAATATTAAAATTCAAGATTGTTATAAGACAAGTCTCAAAGAAAGTATAGAAGTTTTTAAAACATTTATAGAAGGCCTGAGCACTGATAATAATAATTTATCTTCATAATATTTAAACTGAATTAAAATTTTATCAGATACACATATTTTAATAAATAAAAAAAATTTTCTTCTAAAAAATTTTATTTACCAGTATTTTTACTTCCTCTGTGAATATTTTAAATTTACATGTATGTTTTTAGTTTTCAAAATTGATAATTAAAATATAATTTATTCATGTTGAGAACTCTTTATTATTATTGCCTAGATAGAGCATTTTTCTGGAGTATAAAAAACATTTAAGTTTAAATTAAATAGGAAAATGAAAAAAAAGTTTTTATAAAAAATTTGAATTTAGCATGTTTATTTAAATAAAAATCTACAATATGAAGCTTTTCGATATAATAGTTTATACTGTGTTGCAGACAGGCTAACTGCTAAAGGGTGTTAAAAATAATGAAATCTAGCTTTTATTTTCTGCAAAGATGCTTCTTGGATAATAGAGACTGCTTTCATGTCACAAGAGGCAAAGTCAAGGAAACTTCCACAAACACTTATCCCAACAGATGTGCCTCCTGAGAAGTCTCATTATTGAACATTACTAAAAACTTTTAATCCCAAGATCATAGTAGTACAATCATGCAGTACTAAGCCTGTACTACTATTTTTTGCTTATACAATATAAAAAATATTTTAGAAGACCTCAAATTATAATAACTTTTTGACAACAATATTCAGTAGCACTCCAAATAGTATCATTTTCTTATTTGGGCTTTATTATTTCTAAAAATCAATTATCTGAATTCCTTTTTTTACTGTAGTCTAAGTAAGCCCCCCCCCCCAAAAAAAAATGCTTGGCATTTATTAATTTTGATAATAATGCGGACATATTGTAAAAAAATGATATCAATCTAATGTGAATAATAGTTTTTGCTAACTATAAATATTTCTACAATAGCAATGTTCTACAAAATATTGGCAGGAAATCTCTTAAATGTTTGTGCATTTTTACAAGCCTATATAATTAATTTTATAGTTATATTTGTTTCCACTTTTTTCCCTATGAGTTAATGGCATCTTTCTAAACAAACTATTATAAAAGAAAATTAATCATCTTGTGTCAGAAAAAGTGCTTAATTTTTGGTCATCTATTGTTAATGTCTTAATTTGATGACTTGTAGCTCAACAATCATTTTTTGGACAAGAAGGCTAATTAGATTAGGACAAGTTTAAAGTGGATTCTAAACAACTACAAGCCTGCGATTGTTGAATCAAAAACTAGAGTGCTAACCATTAAGTTGCAAGTTTTTTCTTTTGTTAATAAAACCTAAATTATTTATTTATTTTTTTTCCCCTGAAGTAATGTATAAATCCATTCCATGTATAATTGCAAATGAAACATTATGCAATCTTGAAATGATTAATCAAACTTAGAAACTTCCTATTTTAATAAACTTTCTTAATATAAAGTATTGAAATATTCAAAAACCCACATTATGATACTTTAACATTTGTTTATTACTGTAGAGTATACAACAAAATTTGAAAAAAGTTTCAATATCCAAGATTCTTTTCTTTCAAAGTTTAAATGCATTAGTTTTAAATAACTGAACTAAGAAAAAATGTTTCCTTTCTGTAATAAAGGAGTGTAAATAAGCCTGTGTTATATATCTGATATTTTCTTATTATTATTAGGGCTGAATTGCTTTTATTTGTGTATACAACTTTCTATATTTGTCATAAAATTTAACATTTTTACTATCAGAGAGCAATTTACATAACTGATTTTTTATCTCAAATTCACATTTCTAGTGAGATTTTCATTCTAACAGAAAAATCAGTAATTCATATCTTGAATTGCTATTATCATGCTAATTATTAACCTTTAGCAATACAAAAATAAAATGAAATTAGTTTTTGTAGCAATATTATTTATTGCAGTTTAATTACAGCATATAAGATATATTTTTATTCAAAATGACATAACGTTTCAGAAAAAAATATATACTATCTATTTTTATACAAAAATAATATCTCTGGAACACCTTAGGTTAAATTATTATATGTTTTTGATGTATTGCTATATGCACAAAAATGTAGTGCTATTAAATTTGAAGATTAAATAACAGTACATATATTTATTCTAAAAACTAAAATGAGCATTTAACAAAATATAACAATATCACAGATTAAAATTCATCATGAAAGCTACGAGCAGTATCTATCATTTTGCTTCCAAGAAAAACATCTTTTTTTGCTAGGATTTCTTCTAACGATAAAAGTTGATCCTTATTGGAATCAGCCAATTTAATGAGCTTCCTTGCTTCAGTTTTAGAATGTATGGGGTTTTCAGGATCATTGTACATCTATTACATAAATATCAAAATAAATTAATAAATAGGAAAATAAATAAAAAAAACTGTAATTTTTTTTTTTTTTAAATTTAGAAGAGATGAATAATTTTTTCTTACAAATAAAATCATGTTCTATTTTAACCATTATTTTATATTGAAAAAAAGCAAATGCTTTTACCAACAATTCTTCTCTAGTCACTTTTCCATTATGATTGATATCTATGTTTTCCCTAAACTCTTGGAGTCTCTGTAGTTTCCATTCTGCAGTAGAATGATTTGTCTCATCTGGATCTGGCATTTCCATGAATTCATGTTCAGAAAGCATTTCATCACCATTATCATCTAAAAAGAATTACATTGTGGTATTAGAATTTTCAGTAATTAAACATGCTTAAATTTAGTTTTTTTTTTTATGAATTTTTCTACAGAAAACTTTAATGTTTCATCATAGCAATTTTGTCTACACACTAAGCCTGAAGTATATCAAAGAAAAAAGCTCAGTACAGGTTTTGGAAAATTGATAATCAAAAAAATTTAGCTTAAACTTTAAAACTTCATAAATGTTTTTCTGTTTATATTATAAAGTATTAATTTCACAAATTTTTAAAGAAAGACATACTTTTTTATTTAAAAACTTGCATAGTGATTAAAAGATCACTAAAAGTTCTAATTTTTTATTAATCTAAGCTGATTAAATTCCTAACATTATACATTCATAATACATTCAAATGAGCTATTTTAAATGTTTTCAAGTTTCTCAAATATATTTTTATATAATCGTTTTTTTTAAATTACTTGAGAGTTACATATATCAAAACCTATAATTTGTGGAATAAAAAGAATAAAGTATTCCACATTTAATCTAATTTTAATGGGATTTATTTTTTAAAACTATCTCTAAGAGTGATGTAAATGAATACTAAGTTTCCAAATATGCATATTTCAAAAACTATAAGAAAGAAATGTGTAATGCATAATAAATTTTATTGTTCAATAATTTTTGTCATCCAAATTAAATTATTAGTTCAGTTGTTGATGTAAAAGCTTTTAATTATATAAATTTGTTGACTTTTTTTCCAGTCTATTGATTTTATATGTTAGTTTTAAGGGATTGTTTTTCTCTGCCTCTTAAAACTTGCATCCAGAATAATTGATAAATGATTTTTCATACCTGTACTAGTATTGATAAAAAATTTATTCTATTTCATATTCATTTGCAAAATTATATTCATTTTTAAAAGTTTCTGCAAACTAATAAAAAAAATATTCAATTTTTCAAAAAAAAATTTTAATATTTTCAAATATCAAATAAAATAGATTGAGGCAATAAACACATGCTTAGTTTTGAAAATTTAAGATTTAATTTTTTATATTCTAATAAATGAAAAAATTACAAAATAGATAAGTTTATAATTCTGCAACTAATTAAATAATTAGTAAAGTGATAAATATAACATTTATTAAAAAATTACCTCCTTATCAGAATTATAAGTTCAATATAATAATTTTACACAAATAATTAGTTATAAGAATATTTATAATAGACATAGATTTACCTAGACTTCCAATAATATCATTGACCATGTTAATTAGGGACACATGACTATGTTCAGGATGGCGAAAAGTCAAGAACTCATCAATGTTAAGTGCATCTGGATCTGAATTAGCAGCTTCAGACCAAGCAGCTTTATCCAAAAGAATTTTTTCTTTAACTATAAAAAAAAAAATAAATAAATAAAAAAAAAAAACATTTCAATATTTGTTAATATTTATAAAAAATAAAATTCATATTTTTTCTTTAATGATTTTTAATTTTATATAAATATACTATAAAAAGAATTTGCTATGTTTTGAATGATTAAATTCATTTTTTTTTTTTTAATGTGAATATATTTCAGCGATAAATTAAATATTTTTATAATATCAAAAAAACTGATGGCTTAACCTGGTGATCAATATTTTTTTTCAAATTATAGTATTGATAACTGGAAGTATCAACAAATGTGTTGTTAGCACAAAAAGGTATTCTGATAAATTCTACAAATAGAAGTTAGATTAAACATTTGAAATAACCTTTTTTATAAAGTTATTGTAATTTAACAAAAAAAAAATTTTTTTTGATTCAGTTGTGTAAACTATCTTTAAAATTTTGTTAGCCAAGTATTTTGGCAGTGGATGTTATATTACATAATTAAATTCTAGAAGTTTATTATAGATCAATGCAAGCTTTTGTTATGTGTTTGTACTAAATGCTTGTTTTATAAAAATAATTTTAGTAAAATATAAAATAAGACATTGTTCTTTGCATAAAAAATAACAATACATTATCTCAAGAAATGGAAATTTAATGGGCAAGTATTTATTACAAAATATATTTCTAACATTATGTTTTTTTCCACTTAAATAAATACTGAATGTTTTTACAAAGAAGCCTGATCATAAAATTATTTAGAATATAAAGTTACACAAAAAGATTTTGTTTAAAAAAAAAATATTTTTCAGAAATTTCCATGCATAATTTTGTGTCTGCATTATCCAATGTGCATTATTAAAACAATACAACTCATTAAATTTCATGATATTTAAGAATGGATAAAAATTACATACTAATTAAAAAAATTAAATGTCATAAGATATGTATTCCATATTCTTTGTTAAATATCATTAATAAAATATCTGAATTTGGGTATTCTAATCTTTTTATAGAAGACAAATCTAGATATTACTGTGGCTTGTTAGTTTCAAAGAAATTTAAAATAAAATATATGAGTGGAAAACATTTTAGATTGTAATAATAGTATCTAGGAAAAAATTTAATGTTGAATTAAAAACTTTAATTACATAAAATATTTCAATCAAGTATCTTACCTTAAATATAGTGCTGTGAAAAAATAAAAATTATGAAATTTTATTTGCCAAATTATTATAAAATAATTTCAAAAATAAAATTTTTTAAATCAAAGATTAAAAAAAGGAAAATGCAATAAACATTTTAAAATATAAAAATTTACCTTTTCTTTTTAATTGTTTATGATTTTCAGGATGCTTTACTGCATAACTTTGATTAAATCCTTGTTCCATCATAAAATTTACATGATATTCATCCCAACTTACCCGGCCTAGGAAATATCAAATTTAGAAAAATCAACTTTTGTTTAAGTGTAATCTTATAAATAAAATAAATTGCGGTAGTATAACAACTATATTTCAATATTACTATAAACACAGATCAATAAATGTACATTTGCAATGAGATAATTAAAAACTATTTGCAATGATAAAAAAATGTTTCATTTCTAAAAAAAAAAATTTTAATTATATGAATGAAGTGCGAAATTTTGTCAAAAAAATAATGAGCAAATTTTTTCTCTTTTCAATCAATTTTTATAAAAAAATCTGATAACACGATATTTACAAAATAAATTTTAAATTTAATCAATAAATAGAAAATTGAGCTAAAAAACATTTTTAGAATAGTTTAATTTATTTATTAGAAGAAAATAAACAAAACATTTTGCCATTCAACATATTATAATTTTCTGCAAAACTGAAAATTATATTTTTATGCAAAAATTTACTTTTCTAAATCTGCAATTACATTTTTTGTCTATGTTTATAAAAACAACATAGAAATAAGAAGCATTATTCAAACAATATTCAACTACACTTGAATGAAATGTGTTAAAAATATAACACCATCAAGATATAAAAAAAAGGAAAAGTATTCACATTATCGAATGTTCTTTTAAAGTCTTACCATTATGATTTTTATCTAAAGAAGTAAAAATTAAAAAGTTCTCCCGGACTGCTTTATGAAAATGTTCTTTTACTTTTGCATTAATCCAACTTTCCAATTCTGCTTGACTGAGAAATCCATCATGGTTAACATCAGCTCTATAAAATTAAATTTTATATTTCAAGAAATTTATCATAATCTGTATACATGAATCTTTTTCATAGAAAAAACTCTGCATCACAAAACTCATCAGTTAATCTTAAAAACTGAAATTTTTTTTAAACAAAATCTTCATAAACAGCTGAAAATGTTACCACAAAAATTGTAACTAAGCAATTTCTAATAAGCTTATTCATGTCATAAAGCACAAATTAACATAAGGAGATATGAAAAAATTGGATAAATTTTTGTGAATGAATATTAATTGCTGTAATTTTATTTTTTTAACTTAATATAAATGAATCAGATGAATAATTTACCAATTATTGAAATTTCAAAGAAAATATACTAGTAATACTTCATCCCTTTATAATTGTTATGTTATTATTATTTAAATTTTATTTTTCAATTTTATCAAAACAAATTTTTTGAAATTCTATCACTAGAAGACAAAACAAAAATCTCTTCCAACTATTTTTATTATTTTCTTAATTACATTTTTAAAAAAATAATAAAAATAATTTTTAAGGTTATAAAAATGATGAAAGACTATATTAACATAAAAATTTTTAAACATTTCACTTGTATATACATATTTTTATTTAAATAAATCACTTTAATTATGAATCACTTTAAATAAAAATGGTGTAACAATTTCTTGAATACAAACCAGATTGAAGTAACAGCTTCTTGTAGGAAAACAATACTACTATAAAATTGCATGTAAAAAAATTATTCTAGTTGTTGCTATATAATAAAATAGTATATATATACAAATATTTTCAATATTTATATACAAATATTTTCTACTTTAAGAATATATATGGTTTTTCCTCCTGTAATGAATATTCATAAAAAAATTTCTAAGTTTGTATTTAATATTAGAAAAATCTAATGTGTCTTTGTATAGCAAATTTCTACACTTATAAAAAAAATAAGCTTTAAGTTTTCACAAAATATTTAAACTATGTAAGAATCAATATTTTTAAAAGTTTCACCATAAAATTTTTAAATTAAAAAAAAAAAACTTTAAAAAAGGAATTAGTTATTCTATCTGTTGTACTTTCTCTAAACAATGCATTTTTCTAAAATCACATCTATGAAACAGTATGCGTACATACTAAAGTTTCTTTTATTAGTGGCATAAATTTTTCCACATTGAGAAATCATTGTTTTTTACATTAAATATTCTTTTGTGTTTAAACATTAACACGACACAAGTTTCAAAGTTTGATTGGTTATATATTTTTACCTAGTACAGCAGAATAGATATTGCCATTCAAAATGCAATGCAATTATTCAATTGTTTTGTGCCTATTCGTGAAGACTTGTGCTTTCATGTCTTAAAAAAGCTACAGCATCAAATCCTATCAAGTTAGAAAAAAACATATTTAAAGATGAATTGCTATGTCAAATAAAACTTAATATATGCTCTTGAAAATGTAAATATTGTGATTAGATTTAGGGCAATATCCAAGAAAATATAAAATGTCTGTTTTGTGTTGCAATTTTTTCAGCTAAAACCATTAGTTATATCAAAGGGCAAACTACTCAATAAACAACCTTACATACTGTTTCAGCCAATAAAAAATAGATAATTACTCAAGTTGGTACAAAACTGCTCGGTATCCAATGAAATTAATAAATATTAAAGAAGTTAAACTGAAAAAAATTTATCATTGGTATATATGAATCAAATTTTACTGCATCCTATTTTCATTTGCTCAAACCTTCATAATATAATGTAGATAGAGAAAAATAATGTATAAAAGCTACTGAATTATTTTACTAAAATTTGCATCTTAATCAACAATTTATTTCCGTCTGATACCGCTTAAGAGCCAAAGCTAATGAAAGGTATTAACTAACAAATGCTCAGTATCCAATCATTCTTTGTATTGTTTTTTAAAAATATTTAAAGTTACTATCCCTAAATGTTTCAATTAATGAACATTCAGGGTTGAAACCAGCAAAACGCAAGAAAATATATTGTTTCCAACAGAAAGTATGTATTTTCCTTATTAGATATAGTTTTTAATAAATATTCAAATTACAGATAATATAAATTCCAGCTTTTACTAAAGTCAAAATTAATTTCACATATATCATTAGCTACTAAATTTTATCTTGTTTTAATAAAAGATTTAATGCATACAAAGGAATGTATTTTAATATTTTTATGTAATAAGTTTACCTTATTTTGTATAATGATGTATTTAGATGCTTCAGTAAATAATTTAGCTAGTATAAATTAAAATTGAAAACATTTTAATTAAAATTTAATTTATTTTATTAAATTAAAATTCAAGAAATTATGTTGACTAATGATGAATTATATAACAAATTTACACAGTATATTTGGAGAAAAAAATTGTTGCGTGAATAAGAATTTATATGGAGATCATTGTATTTATTATTCCTGTATTAGTGTCAAAATATATGAATATTTGAAATTTACAATCTACAAAATTATTTGAAAGAAAACTCAATGTGATTAATAACTATGCATCTATTAAAATTTTTTAAAAATGTGCACATGATTAAGCCAGCTTAAAAAATGAACATATTATTTCTATATAGGGGCTAAATTTTTAATATTTTGAAATTCATCTACACTCACAGCATAATGTAAAAATTATTGACAAAATATTTATTTCATGCACTCACAATTTTAAAATAGTTTCAGTATTATAATTTTATATCTATGATAATTTGCCAAATATGATCAATATGTATGCAAAACGAGATATAATTTTGTCAGTGGGGAAAAAGAATATAACTTTAGTTTAATATTTAATGAATTTTTTACATAATATTAACATAACAGTACTGAATGAAAGCTTTTCTCTCCCTCTCTCTATAAATTTGTTCTCATTTGTCAATAATCAGAATTAAGATTTTCTCCAATGTTCTTCATCAGCAAAGGAAATAATTTGCAAATGCATTATGCAGGAAAAAAAAAGTACTTGCATAACAATGATGACACAATGATATGACAACTACCTTCGCAATAAAAATTTTCATTGGCAAGACTATTACGATTTAAATAATATGTACATAATACTCATTATTTTAGTACCCTCTATAACCTATGTTAGTGCCAAGATTTTTTAGGTAACCATCACATTATTTTTTTCTCTTCACCAGTTTTGGAGACATCTAGATAGTTGTCATAATACATAAGTATCAAAAAAGAAATAAAAAAATAAATAAATAAATAAATTCTGGTGTGAATGCTTTATGCCAATAGTGACAATTTGTGAAGCTTATGCATAAAAGTGATGGAAGTGATCAGCCACTGATTATCTCCATGACACAAAAAAAATAACTAGATAATAATAGATTTGAAATACAAGTGCAATTTATTTATTTATGTTATTGCAAATAAGTAATTCAAATATAACATGCTTATGTTACTAATTTAATTAAGAATTTAAATATCAATACATCAATGACAAATGTAGCTTTTCAAAAAAAAGCATTGTTTACATGAAATATGATCATGGTTTATTACAATTCAGAATTATTTTAATGTTTTTTATTTTCCCATTAATTTGTTCCAGTTTGATTTTACCAGTTTAACAAATAGAAACTTTAAACTGACACTAACTTTGATATTGTTTACATATTATTGATGCAATTTTATTCTTAAAGCAAGACCAAATTAATACTAAATTGATACTAAAAATTTATATCATTGGTATCACAAAATATGAGAATTTTGTGAAAAATCATAACTAAAATTACTTTAAATCAGTAATCTAATTTTTTAAACCATTTTTATAATTTACAAACATTGTCAAATGATTTAAAAATAATTGTGCCTAATCAAGAAGTTACCTGATTTAGAAAATTTTCTTTTGAATGATTCAGCCAAAACCAATTTATTTCATTTCACATCTACTTATAAATGGAAATCGCAAAATATTACAAAAGATTACTACATAATTTTATTTTAACTAAAATATTATTCTATTTATAAATGAAAATTTTCACAGAAAGTGCATAACAATTAATATCTAAACTTCATAAATACAAAAAATTGACAGTGGGAAGTATTTGCTTTAATTTGAAACTTTATTTTTATAAAAATTCACACTTCTATTCATATTAAATTATTCGATAGTATAATGTGTATCAAATAATTTTACTTTCTATGAACGGCAGCAAGTATTTTCTCGTCTTCATTTCCACTCTGACTAAGATTCCCCAACAAAACTTCTTTCCTGAAATCTTTATTGATATGGCCATCTCTTTCCATTCTTACACCTTGCAAATGATCTGGAGGTTTGATCGCATCATAGGTCAGCAAAGATGCTGAAAGTGGTCCTAAACCTTGTTTAGTAGTATTTTGTTTCAATGATAATAAATGCATAGGAATGCTTATTACTGACGGTAATAAAATAGGTAACAAAATAGAAATAGAAATAAATTGTAAAATATCACAGTAGTACGGGCGGAAATATTTTAATTCCATATTTTATAATCTACATTTCAGACAGTTGTCAAAATTTTTATTTTTATTTACTCTCACAAGAATTGAGGAACTAATTGACATTAAATAGTTTCATTTTCTTATGAAAACGGACAACATAGGAAATTATAACAAACAAACCGTTGCCATGCAATCTTAGTATAAACCAAACAAAAATGTATTTTTTTTTATTATTTACAAATTGATGTAATTATGAATGAAGCAAAATAAATCTAGTTTTTTTCTGAAAGAGTATGGATTAAAATTTTTATATTATATCTGCATTTTAGATTAAAATGTTTAAATTTTTTTGACAAAAGTTAAGCGCAAAAAAGAATAAAAAATAGTATTGATTTAATTGGTAACAATCAACCGTTAACTACATAAATAGGATTAAACATTTCAGAGTAAAAGGATAATTTTCTTCTGTAAAATTTATGAGTGTAATGAACATATGCATGTGACTTTTCAGTTTATTGTGCAACCTTCGTTTAATACAAATGCGAAAAACAACATATGTTGAAAAGTCTAACATATATTTAGTATGAAGTCCTAAAGAACTTATTTTTTACAAATAAGTTAATAAAGATTCTTAATCATCAAAATATTAGGTTCATTATTTTGATATTCTAATTTAATCCCATATATGTTCAATTATAGATTAACTAGATGACTATTCAAGCAAATCATATAGCTTTAATCATCACATCTGTTCATTTGTTGTTTTTTACAGGCAATGGATTGGCCATTTTTTTCTCGGGAAGGCTCTTAATAAATTTTTTATGAGACATAAATCATCAAGCTGCAGGAAATCAGGTCATTAAGAACTAATCCAGTATACTTGAATGAAGAATTGTTATATTTATTTTACACGAAGAATTTAATCAATAATCTCATGATCTATTCGAGAACAGGAACAAATCAAAAATCAAATATTTACATTGAATCTCAATTTACTCAATTTAATGTGGGCAATTTATATTCATATATTTAAGGTAACTATTTTCCAGTGAACCGTTAAAGTCTTCTAATGCGACCAGCACGAGATTCAACAGTCCAATGTTAATTGAAATATGTGCGAGGTCATCATTTGTGAAACATAATGGCTCTAGACATCAAAATAAAAATGATTTTGTACATATAATTTATCAACATTGGTAACATGTGGTGTGTGTGTGTGTGTGTGTGTGTGTGTGTGTGTGTGTGTGTGTGTG
>JAPDSC010008238.1:0-17138 GCA_026290005.1 Latrodectus geometricus | reverse complement strand
TGTGTGTGTGTGTGTGTGTGTGTGTGTGTGTGTGTGTGTGTGTGTGTATCTTCATTTGTTTATTGATCTTCATTGTCATACCAAAACAATAAATAAGAATGTGTGTGTGTGATAATCAATAATTTAAATAAAGAATCCTATCTTTCTGCATCTTTTTATTCGGGTGGTTTATCTTTTGTTGGAACATAAGAAACTTTAAAATAGGAAGAATTCCTTTAATTAAGAATCTATAAATTAAAATCCGTGTGTACCAGGCATGCATGGTATCTCTTACACGAAAGCTTATTTTAATGAAATTTTGAAACCTATCAGAAGTAATAAAATAACTAATGATACGTAATAAAATAGAACTTTTTAGTTATAATTAATAATAAATGTCATAAAACTAGCAGTAAATGACATGGCCACAGAATTCACCTAATGAAGTTAAGCATATTTGTGATTAATGAGATTCATATAGATGTAAATTCCCCATGGATAATTGTTTGCAGTGAGGTTAAAATTTAAACAAAGAAATTATCAACAAGGACATCAAATGTTCTACAAATTACTTACAAAAATACTTTTAATTAACAAATAATAAGAACTTCAGATATAAATAAGAACCCCAGAAAACGGAAATTAAGCCACGATTAAATTTGAGCATCAAATCAAAACTGTAAGAAAAAGACTCTTAAAACATTTCAACAATGATGCATTTAAATACGTCTTTCCGTTGAGTGCCATTACATTAGAAAACAATTACATAGTCTATAAATTAAGTATAATCCATAAGTACACGGAAATAGAAAGCGAAACGAAAAATGTCAAAATAGAAATTTCACACGAATGATCAAACATTATATATGCAAATTACAGGAAGGCACCTGATAATACCCAGCGTATGTCGAAATGACGAGAGGGATTTATAAAAACCTATGAAAAAGGAAACGTATTCACGCATAACGTCGTTTAGTGCCATGACCACATATGTATGACACAGAAGACACGCGTGGATAATGTTTTATGTTATAGAGCATCGACCCGCCAGAATGGCTGAAGATGAGGGACTCTGAATCACCCAAAGTGTGAGCTCTAAGCTGTGGAAACGATACCAAGGTGATGGTTAATGTAAGGGTCACACCAAGGTTAATGTAAAGGTCGCACAAAAATAATTACACGTTACACGGTATTTTGCAATAATCACCAAAAGAAACAGATGGAATCCAGCAACAGACCTACCACGTCAGCAACGGGTAAGACTGTTCCAAGCCAAATCGTGCTTATACGCATTTGGCACAATCTTCAACATCTATATGCTCACATGCCTATATGACAGTCACTGCTCTACTCACGACAATTCACTGTCTTCAGCGACTTAACTCCTTGTGAAAGCTTGGAGTAGAGAACACGCAATGTAGATATCATCACGGTTGGCTGTCTTACGTTTTCCGACCAGTTGTTTATCCTAGTAGCAGAGGCTTATTGGTACTACACTAGCTATTCACCGGTTTCATTGGCAACTCACTTTTCACCGAATTTTCTAATTTGTCCGAGCCTAGTATTTTATACATGAAACGGTCACTGTTTCTTCTATCGCACATTGTGCTCGACATCGTCATCGGCTGTTGATGCAGTGGTCACCAAGCGGCAGCCATAGTATTTATCAAAGAGATTGAAGAAACCATAGACTAAGATAGTAGACCAACCACTTACCCCTTGGAGGCTTCAAAAAACGAAACGCCATCTTGATAGACTTTCCTTAACATATTTAACACTAAGTGGCGTTAACAGTGTCATGTATGCCAGGTAGACCGAGAGACGATACGGTTCGTTTTACATACACGCAAAGAACATTTATTAGCTTTAAGATACACAGGCACGAACGAGCATAACAACAACTACACCGAACATGTACAATACGAAACTACGGAACTAAAAAGGTAAACAAAGCACGTGCGCGTCACACAGCTTGGAAGGTTCTCAAATCTGGCTTTTGCCAGATACATAACAGTTCCTCCCCGACAAAATATAGAGTCACAGGTCGAGTCTCTTTGGAGGTCTCCTGATTCGGTTTGAGCGTCGGAGTGGCACATCAGTTTTCAGCTTTCCGGAAGCGTCTGGTACGGGCTTAGGTGGTATATCATCACTTGGAGTATCAGATACAGGTACATCTTTAGGTTCAGGGACAACTTCAGGTACAGGTGCAGGCGGTTCCGATTCAGTAACATCATCGGATACTGGCTCATCTGGAAAATTCAATTCTTTATCGTAATTTGGAATTTCAGAGAAGCTTGGGATAATTCAATCGACTTCCCACATTTCCTTATTTGATCTATGTGTCTCTTCCAAATTTCATTTCCAACTTGTATGCTATAACTCAAAGTTCCATCTCGGTTTATAATTGTTCCAATTTTCCATTTGTTAGGTCCGTAATAATTTCTTACGGCTACTTTCTCCCCTTCCTGAAACTCACGCAAGATAGATTCTGTGTCAAGTCTCGAAATCTTTTTCTGAACAACTTTGTCTCTCAACTTTGGTTTAAAAAGATCAAGCCTAGTGCGAATACATCTCTTCAAAAACAAGGCACTCGGAGTTTCTCCCGTGAGAGAATGTGGAGTTATTCTATACTGTAATAAAAATCTTTGTAATTTCACATTTAGATCTCCAGAATCACCTCTACTCCATTTCAACGAAGCTTTGAATAACTGCACTATTCTTTCTGCCTGTCCGTTCGTAGCAGGATGGTACGATGCTGAAGCTATATGTTTAATATTATTCAGTTTAAAAAAATGTCGAAATTCGTAACTATTAAAACTTGCGCAGTTGCCACTAACCAAAGTTAAGGGAAATCCATAATGAGCAAAAAGAATACGAAGATGAAGAATTGTAAAACTAGCTGTAATATTTTTCATCGGAATGACTTCTATCCACTTCGAATAGGCATCAGAGACTACAAAAAACATTTTCCCCATAAAAGAACCAGCGTAGTCAACGTGTATCCTTTGTTAAGGTCCATTTGACCATTCCCCCGGATGTCGATTTATCCTTGCTGGTTCGTTCCTCATTGCGATACAAGCTGAACAGTTCTGAACAAAATTGGCTATATTGGCATCAATACCTTGCCAATAGCAGTAGCTTCTAGCTATGGCCTTCATTTTGACAATTCCAGGATGTCCAACATGAAGTTCTTTTCAAAACTTGATTCTAATACTTTTCAGGAATGCATACTCTATGACCATACATTATGCAACCATTTTGCAATGAAAATTCAGATTCTCTACCTTTCCAAGGCACAGGCAATTCAGTTCCATATTTTAAACTTTCATACGGTTCGAACAATTTCCTATCAGTTTTAGTAGCTCTAGCTATGTCAGTTGCTGAAACAGGCATTAATTCAACTTGCGTAATATTTGTCACGTCTGCTTCAGTCAAGTACTCACAGTCCTTGTCAACTGCTAGTGGTAACCGTGAAAGTGCATCGGCATTGCTATGATTCTTAGTGTTTCGATACTTGATTGTATAAGTGAATTCTTGGAGAAAAAGTGCATTATGAACCATTCGTGTTGCTGCTAGACATGGTAAACTACGATTAGGTGCGAAAATTGATACTAGGGGTTTATGATCGGTTACGAGATCAAAATGTCGACCAAATAAATGTTGATAAAATCTCTTTACTCCCTTTACGATACTCAATGCTTCCTCGTCTATCTGCGAATAATTACGTTCCGTTTTAGTCAATAACCTTGATGCAAACATTGCTGGTTTTTCTGAACCATCTGGCATAATGTGACTTAAAGCTGCTCCTATTCCAACTGGTGATGCATCAGTTTGTAATACAAGAGGTAGCTTAGGATCATAATGGCTTAAAATTCGGTCTGAAGCAATTTCTTGTTTCAATGCCTTGAAAGCTTTTTTACATTCACAAAAATTTAGTACCTTTCAGCAGTAAATTATTGAAAAGAACAACACGAGTAGATAAGTTGGGAATAAATTTTCCGTAGTAATTGACAAAACCCAAAAAACTCTTCAAATCAGATACAGTTTTTGGAACTGGTACCTTCGTAATTGCATCGATTTTTTCTTGTGCTTTGTGGAGGCCGAATTTATCAATTGTATGACCACAATAACTCACAGATTTCTTAAAAAATTCACTTTTCCGCTTATTTACTCTGCGACCATATTCTTCTAGTCTCTGTAGTATTAATTATAACCTTTCAAAATGCTCTTGATCATTTTTCCCCGTTATGGTAATATCGTCTAAAAATACGTGTACCCCCGTGATACCTGATAAAACTTGTTCAATAGCTGTCTGTCACACTGCCGGAGCTAAGGCTATACCATAATACTATACCAAATAATTCATTCTCTTATAACGGAACAAACCCTTGTGAGTATTGATCATCAATAGATATCGGTCCTGCTCATCAACTAACATTTGAAGGTATGCCTCAGATAAGTCGATTTTAGTAAAGAACTCCCCTCCTGACAGTTCAGCAAAAATGTCCTCGATACGGGGTAAAGGATACTGCTCAATTTTTAGTCCCGTGTTGATAGTCACCTTATAATCACCACAGATTCGTAGGCTCCCATTCTGTTTGATAACAGGAACAATTGGTGTAGCCCAATCACTATATGTCACCGGCTCAATGATGTCTTCTGTAACTAACCTATTAAGTTCAGTTTCCATTCTTTCTTTTAAAGCAAATGGTACTGGTCGAGGTTTAAAAAATACCGGTTTGTAATTAGGTTTCATTTGAAGACGGCAACAAAACTTTTCCAGTTTCCTGATACTCGGGGGAAAATTTTTCTCATACTTTTGAAGCAAGATATTTAATTTATTGGTTCGAGAATTACAATTTTCAACCCGAACTGCTTGAATTGAGATCCAGTCTAATTGGAAATTTCTCAACCATTCACGACCAAAAAACTTTTGCATGTACCAAATAAATAGTTTCTGTATTAATTTGATCTTTGTATTGAATTTGCACCACTGCTTGGCCAGCTGATGTTATCATAAAATTATCTAAATTCCTAAGCCAACAAAAATTTCTAATAAAATCTTATCCCTTACATGTCGTGGTGATTTAACGCTATTAACTGGTACAGTTTCAGAACAAGATTCTATTTGTTTAACTGTTTCGTTACGTTTTAAGCGGCAGACTTTTGCCAAATGCCCGTTCTTTAAGCAATTCCTACACTGAGTGTTCTTGTGCTTACATTCGTGAGCTAAATGTTGAATACTATCACATCTGTAACATTTCCGAGATTTATCAAACTTCTTTGTAGGTTCAGATTTTTTAAATTTAGAAAAATCTTTCTAGATAGTTTTATCTTGCGAACTATGTAATTTTTTTCTCGATACCATTTGATTCTGAATTTCACACACATCTCATCTGAGCAGATTCCATTGCGAATGCAATGCTCTTAGCTTTTTGGTATGTTAACTTATCCTCTGCTAACAGCTTTTTCTGTATATTTTCGTTTTTGAGACTCATCACCAATTTATCACGAAGCATCGTACTTAAATTGTTCCCAAAGTTGCAGTGTATCGACAGTTTTTGTAATTCGGCACAATAATTTGCAATGGACTCATCTTCAAATTGCTTCCTCTTGTAGAAACGAAACTGTTCTGTCATCTCTAGTGGTTTAGGATTCAAATGTTCCGAAAGTAATTTTACCATATCTTGATAAGTCAATTCAGAAGGAATGTTCGGAGTGGCCAGATTCTTTAACAATTTATACGTTGTTGCTCCCATAAGGCTTAAAATAGCAGGGACTTTCATTTTATCTTCGATCCCATTAACAACGAAGTAAGATTCTAAACGTTCCACATAACTGGACCAGTCTTCCACAGACGCATCATAATATTCAAAATTAATGTTCGAAAATCCCATCCTCGTCGCCAACTCTTTTGCCATGTTTGCCAGGTAGACCGAGAGACGATACGATTCGTTTTACATAGACGCAAAGAACATTTATTAGAATTAAGATACACAGGCACGAACGAGCATAACAACAACTACACCGAACATGTACAATACGAAACTACGGAACCAAAAAGGTAAACAAAGCACGCGCGCGTCACACAGCTAGGAAGATTCTCTCATCTGGCTGTTGCCAGATACACAACAAAAAGCATCTCAAGTTTATAGAATCAAATATGTTTACATTGTTTTGTGTTGCATTTCGAAGTTCGTGATTTTGTATTTGTGATTTCCAAATATTTTTATCATTTTAAAATGCCGAATTCATGTTTTGTCCTGGCTGTAAAAGCTGCTATAAATCAGATATTGATTGAAGAAAGAAGAATGGGGAAAAACTACCAAATTTGTTTTGTGCGCCAAAGGTATTGTCAGCAAAGACAACGTGCAAAATATAATTCATCTACTTATATTTTCAATTAATAATTTTTCTCTTGATAGTTTATGTTATATAATGAATAAAACCTTTGCATTTGTATTATTTTTTTGCAATCTAGCCTGAAATCAGCAAGTAAATTTTGATGGCGAAATATAATCAATTATCTAGTTTAGCTCCTTTTGGTAATAAAATAGTTGCTTGTCAATTAAAATGCAATGATTTAGTATGATAAATTGTATTTCTCTTTATTTCTGTATACTGGTTTGCGGAAAAATTCAAATAGCTACTTCAAGTAATTCATGAAATTTATATATCAATCTAACTTTACCTCCACATTTCTCTATTGTTTGTGTATTCCTTTTTTTTTTTTTTTTTAATTAAATTTAGATGTATTTAATGTCAATATTAAAGCTAAGATCTGGTAAATCTCTTTATCACTGATTTGATTAAAATAAAAAATATAATTATAATATGGTATTTAAAAAGCTCATGTACTCATGTATAACCGTAATAATATAACTTTAATAATTTATTCTGCATGTTATAATGTATTCTTGATTTATTATCAAAACTTGCTTGAAAAATGGAGACGGGCTGATAAACAGTTGACTTCTTCAGATGTAGTGTGTTCTTTGCACTTAAAGAAGAAGATATAGATAATTATTATGTACAAAAATTACCAGATGGAACTGTATGTAGTTTGTGTTGTATAAATTTTTTAAAATGTATAAGACATTTTTTAAAATTTTGAGTATATGTGCCTAAGTGTGGAAGTTGCCAAAAGGAAAATCAAACTTGATGAAAGATGCTATTCCAAGCATTTTCCCGAACTTGCCCAAATACCTTTCATCAAGCACAAGAAAAAAAATGCCTGGTTTAGAAATGCAACTAAGAAAAAATGTGATAGTTTTCCAGCAAAATTAAAAAATGAACAAACTTCTGTACAGGGTAAGGTGTTATATCATTTTTTGGAAAAGTAATTTACCATTTATCCATTAAATTAGAATAGTGGTTTTTGTAAATATTTAAAAATATCTGTGAAATGCCTACCAAATTTTTGTTAAAATTTATGATCTTGGATTGAAGTATTCTTTTTAAAAAAAATTCTAATTTATTTATTTAGAAATTGGAAAATATTCATTTTAAATTCTGTCACAGAAAATATAATAGAATCATTATCTGGAGTAAACCACGAGATACTCGAATGCTCATCAACAACACCAGAATTGAATTTTGAATTTTTAAAAACACAGTTACAGCAGCCTCTTTTTACACCTGGTCAATGGTCATACTCAATCACAAGAAATTCTATAGTTCTTTTGTTCTGGACCAGTGATCATTGCTTAGAAAGGTGGATTGTAATAAATGAAAATCTTAATATTAAAGTATGTTTACTATTACTCTTTTTATTGGAAGAAAATATTTGCTAAGTGCAATAATAGTTTCAGACTGACAGGAATATGTAATTTCATTAAAGATGTTGAGAAGTATATCATCTGTGCTGATACTACAAATATGTAAGTAAAATAATTATCCCATTTATTAAATACAAATAAACTTTGTTATGTATTAAAATTACTGATTTTATATATAGAGGGAAAAAATCCTCAGGTTATGTTCCTTGTAATTTTTACATAAAAAAAACTGGTCGTTGTAAAAATTGCTTCCAACAACAACCAAAAATTGGAGCTAGATATATACGCAACAGATTTCTCCTGTTGAAGAAGAGACGAATGGAATAACAAGTTTGAAACTAAAACAGATCTAATCTGGTACACTAAACTGGAACTGAAGAGATCTATTCTGATATATTCTATTCAGATGGATCTCTGAAAAACAGCCTTTCAGGACTGGTAGTATGTGGTGTGTCACCAAGAACCAGATTATTTGTTGGCTATGGGCGATACGCTACCGTCTTCCATGCAGAAGTTCTGGCCATTAACCACTGCCTACGACTAAATATGAGCAAGGACTACCATGGTAAACGGATTCTCATTTTTAGCGACAGTGAAGCCGCTTTAAAAGTGCTCAATTCTTTTGAAATCAAATTTAAAATGGTTTTGGAATGTAGGAACCTTCTTACAGAACTGGCAACTAGAAACAAAGTGATCCTTGTATGGGTGTCAGGGCACAAAGGAATCGAAGGTAATGAAAAGGCTGATGAACTTGCTAAACAATGATCGTCTCTTATTCTCATCAGTGCAGAACCTTTCTGTGAGATCAATTTGAATACCGCAAAAGCCACTGTTCTTAGATGGGAAAAACAGAGGATATATGAAACTTGGTTCAACACTCCTGGTCAAACCCACGCTAAAAGTATGATCTGCGGATCATCAACGAGGATTGCCTTTGAAATTCTAAGATGCTCTAGGCAGAAAATATGTTTAATCGTAGGCTTCAGAACTGGGCACTACCATTTCAGAAAACACCTCCCTAAAATGGGACTGTTTCAGCAAGACCCTATCCGCAGGAAATGTCATATGCAAGAGGAAACGGTCTAGCATATCATTTATGAAAGCCAGGCCCTTGCCGTCTCTAGATTAACTTCTTTAGGCATCATCCATACTAGAGAGTTACATCTAAAATCCATTAAAGAGTTATCGGACTTTATTAATAAAGTGGGTGACCCGAGCAACTGGAACTAGGTAACATTGGGTTTGGAGTTTGTGGCATAAAATGCTGATTAAAGCAAAGGTGTCAAATGACACACAAACCCAACTCTAAGAATATGAAGATCCCCCAATTCAGTACCTAAAGAGAAATTAAAAAAATGTTTTTTTAACATAATTTAACTCGTGTTGGCATATTAGTACATAAGTGGCATATTAAATATACTTAAACCTTATCATACAAAATTGCCAGCTAGAACATTACTCAGTACACCTATTTATGTTCCTGTTTCTAAAATTCAAGAAGGTGAATATATCCATTTCACTTTAAAAAATACTATTAAGCAAAAACTCTAGTATGGATTGAAAACTAAAAATTCTACTATAAGCATAAATTTACATATTGATAGATTGTCTTTGTATAACAGTTCATATCAATTTTGGCCAATTTTAGCATTAGAAAGATAATAGATACACCTTTTCTCATTGGTATTTATTTTGTTGAAAAGAAACATAATATCAATGAATTTCTGGAAGAATTAAAGATTTAAAAATTGTTATGCTGGTCTTGCAATATTGAGTAAAAAATTTTCATGCAGTAATTTGTGATACTCCATCAACAGCTTTTGTTACTTGTATTAAATTGTTTACTTGTTACTATTGTTATGATAAATGGTAGGTAACGAAAAGGTAAATGCTATCGAAGGATTACTTATCCAGAAATTAATGCTTATTTAAGAAATGATGGTGACTCGAATAATGATTTTCATTTTACTGGAGAATCCTCTTTTAAAGAGTTAAATATTGGAGTGATAAGCAAATTTCCTTTGGATTACATGCCTTTTGTCTGTTTAGGCATTATACAAAATTTAGTTTTTTCTTGGTGCAAATGTAATCGTTCTTGAAGACTAAGAAATCCTGATATTTCTATAATCTCTGATAAGCTTTTGAAATGTGTAAAGTTTATTCCTATTGAATTTCAAAGAAAACCCAGGCCTTTAAAACACATTGATCGTTGGAATGGCGACAATTTTTTCTCTATACTGAACCAGTTGTATTGAAAAATATATTATCTGAGAAATATTACAACTGTTTTCACTTGTTACATTTTTTCAGTATGAATACTAGTCAATGAAAAATCTCGCAGAATATTTTGAATATGCTGGTTCTTTGCTTAGAGTCTTTGTTGAGCAGTGTACGATTTTGTATGGCAAAGAATTTCTCACATACAGTATCCATGCACTATCTCATCTTATTGAAAATGTAAAAAGGTATAGCCACCTAGATAATTTTAGTGTTTTCCAGTTTGAAAATTATTTAGGAAAGCTGAAAAAACTTATTATATCTTCGACCTAACCCTTTTAGAGCAAATGTATTTAAAATACAAAGAATTAAATGCTGTGCAATTAACAGATATTTCAGAAAATTTTGAAATTATAGAATCAATGTCTCTTAGGCTATCAACATTAATGTTAAGACTTGATATAGCACTATTTAAAATTAGAAGGAACCTATTTCTCACTTAAAGGTTCAAAAGATTGTGTCACTCAATTCAAAAGATTGAAAGGTTCAAACAGTTGTGTCATGATGTGTGATGGTGACAATAAGACTCGTGATATAATCTTAAGTGAAAATAAATCATTTATGTTACTTGGTAGATCTTTTAAAGTCTCAAAAGAAATTTATAAAATTTCATGTGAATCTACTCATATTCAAATATTTTTGGTATCCAAATTTTCTAAATATAAATTATGGTATTTCACTAATATAATGTGTAAAGGTATACTTTTGCCACATCAAGAAAATTTTGCGTTCTTTCCCATAATTCATATGTTAAACTGTACTTCCTAGCCTCAATCATATTCATGTAATAACTAATTTTAATAAAAATCATTTTCATGATTTATAATACGAATAAAATTAATAAGAATATTAATGTCCTATTTGTAATTAAATTGTTGAAATTAGTCCATGTTTAATTTCCAGGATAGGAACTTGTACAGTTTGCATATTAATATTTGTATTAAATGTATAACCAAGATATTTAAGTCCAAGTCAAATGAAGTTGGATTGCTTACTGTATGTGAATTTTTGCCTTTACATACTATTGAAAATAAATAGTCTTTTAATGTTTATTTAGTTGATTTCTTTAAACTTGAAGATTGAACTTGTTTAAAGAGAATTTCAAAAATCTGGTGCGTAATATTTAATAAATAACAACAAAAAATGAAATATGTAGTAATTATCCAAGAAGCAAATGCGAGTTTCATTGTTTTCCTTGTTAGTTAATGATAAATATTAAGGCATAAATAAAAGCAATATATTAAGTTATGATAGATTGTTTGTATAATATATAAATATATATTAGTTTGGGGAAAAAGAAATCCATTATTTTTACGTGAACTTTATGTAACTTCTTTTGGATTCATTTTGTAAAAAGGTTTAAAACAGCTTTCATGTAGATTTTTAGGTCTTGCGCGTTACGACTGTTGATATGCGGTTAACTTCGATCATTTTTGATATTTTATAGACATTTTCGACGATGCTGTATCCACATGCGAGGTGCATCTCTAACATCAAAAATACCCGAACGGAATCGACGAAACAAAAATTGTACGTAATTGGTTGTTACAGTCTTATATAGGACGATAAACACCTTTCATAATTTTAGCCACCCGGCTATCTTTTACGCCGTTACAAGAGAAAAACGAAAATGTATCGAATTTTCTGTTTGTTGTCTTCCATTTTTAAAACCTTGTACTCGTAACTGAATTAATCAAACAAAAAACCGCAAGAGGATATTTTAGCGTCAAATGTCACCTTTCCAACGAGCATAAATCTGAAATTGTTTGATAGTTATCTCACGAGATATCGATCACTACAGACGTCTACCGAAAAAATAATGGATTACTTTTTCCCCAAACTAATATATTACACATATTAATAGAAGGAAAAATAATCAAACCATTTTAGTGTAAATGTATACAATATACAAATTGAATGTTTGAAATTTAAAGATATTAAAGTATGTGTTTATTTTTTGCAACAAAAATTATGTTTAAAATTTTTACTGTAAAAATTATTTAAAAGAAATAATTCCAGAGACCTGGTTTGGGTTTCATCTTTCTTGGAATTTTTCCCTTGACATAATGTAAATTTCAAAGTCATTTAAGCAATCTGAATAGTATACAAAAATAAATAAATAAATAAATAAATAAAATAAAAATAAACAAAGTTTCTAAATAAAAATATTTAGTTGATAGGTAAATAAGCTTGAATATGGTTAGTAGGGTTGAGGAACTAAAACTTATGTTAAAGTTTATATTTCTAATATTTCATTATTTTCAGCTGACTGTTTTAACTAATAAAACATTTTTAACTAATAAAAGTGGTACAAGCTTAAGTGATGTTATTAGATGAATATTGATGGGATTAATAACAAATAATTTGTCAAAGCAGTATAACTGGAAGAAGATAAAGTGTAAAACATCCATTTTCCACCCCCCAAAATGTTATAAATTTGATAACAGGTTAGTATTTTATATTTAAACTTTTTAATTTTTACTGCTTGTAGAAATTTTAAAAGTAATATTTTTTCTAAAATGGGGAGGGGGAACTTGATGAATATGGTCTCTAGGGAAATTTATTGAACTTTTACTTTCATTAAAAAAAACAAAAATTTAAATTTCTAAAACTGAAATTGTATACTAAATTCCTAGCTTTGTGGCATTCAATAAAAGTTATTGAAAACACTGGAATGTGTGTCCAAAAGTGAAAAAATATTCATATTCAAATATACTATCGCACCAGTCACTTCAATTCACTGGGGAGTGATACCGCAGCCGCTCCCCGACAGAGGTGACAAATAGTGCACTCTTTCATGCACTATTGCCGCGCAGGGCCTTGTGAGTTTTCATTATTCCAAGGTGTTGAACAATCACCACCCAGTGTTGAATTGCTATTAGGGTAGCTTGCAGTCTGATTCATGTCGGATGTTCATATAGAGAGTGCCAGGTATATAATACTACCAAGACAACATCATTGAACGCCAATGTTACAGCGGTGTAGGATTTCTCGTTAGGAGCAGTATTATTCTGGATATCATTTTGGATAAACATATCCGCTTGTTTAGGGGATGCCGAATTGTGTTTATGGATGACAACGCCCGCTCTCATCATTCGAAAATCATCAATGACTACCTTCAATCGGAAGATATCATCTATATGGAATTGTCAGCATTCTCACCGGACTTGAGTCCAATAAAGTATTGCTTGCTGAATGGAGTTCTCTGCCTCATGTCCAGCTTGATAATGTGATCCTCAGCCTGCCTCAGTGTTGAATGGACTGTATTTTCCTGTATGGGAGATATATGGTGTATTAATCATCATACCAATAACGTACAATTCAATTGTTGTACGAGCGATATGAGATGTAAATGCTCCAAGGAGCTAAAATTGTGGTCTGTGATTCTGATATCATACACACATCATCTGTTGTTTCTCATTTTTTTAATACACGGGCTTTATGAATAAATAAGTTTTGTTTCTTCACCTTTAGTTCCAGGTTTTGGCATTATCCTTAAATCATGGACAGACGTGTATATGAATTTCTGAAATGAATCAATAAATTGTGTCAGTAATAAAAATAAAATGGAAAAATCAATAGCTTGTTGGCATAACATTTATTATTTTGTCCCAAAAGCTAAAAATTCAGATTAAAAATACTTCTTTAATTTCATTCTCAATATTTATCAGAAATGGTCTCAGTTTGCTGATAAAATAGAGATATGAATTAAAAAAATGTGCTTTTAATCTATTGAAATCGTAACAATATTTTTCATGGAAAGGGTTTAATGTAAATGTATAAGCAAAAGGTACAAACTGATTACTCCATAGTAATTTTAAATTTAGGCCATCCATGTATTTTAAAATTTATATAAAAGAATTACTTCCATTAACATTCGTTTTTTTTGTAGTTCAACTATACAGCAAATCATTTCCTCCAAGAAAATTTCAATAATTACTCGAAGCTTAAAAAATTCAT
Organism: Latrodectus geometricus; assembly: GCA_026290005.1. NCBI lineage: Eukaryota > Metazoa > Arthropoda > Arachnida > Araneae > Theridiidae > Latrodectus > Latrodectus geometricus. The sequence continues at coordinate 3,144 of JAPDSC010008238.1, read as the reverse complement.
GTTAGAACTTCTGCAAAATGTTACAAATATATTAGAACACATCATTTTTACTAAAATCTTCAATGCACTCTTGAAGTTATCAATGATTAAATGAAATTAATACTATTTTCAAAACTTCTGACAAATCCAAGCATTTTCCTTTGCAAAATTTGTGGCAGAAGAATACAATGCAGGACTAATGATTTTGAACCACCGTAATTTTTTCTTGTTAATATTTTTAATTTTCTATCAGCAGTGGCATAATTTAACTTTTTGTATTAAGAATTAGGGCGAGCAGAATTTTCATTTATTTTAAAAAATATCTTTATGAAACTCTTCACATGTACACATATATATAAACCTGGAATAAAAAACAATGTTTGAGCAATTTTCGAAACACTTGTTGACTTATCGAGAGTCTATCAGAATCAGTCCCAGATTCAATTTTTGTCTTCGAAACAATGTTTGCAAATATTTATATAAATACAAATATTTACATAAGTTTATTATCAAAACACATTATTTGATGATGCTATCATGACATTCTCGTTTAAAAGACCCTAAATACATATAACTTATACTTCTTTACTAAATTAATCACATGAAATCTAGCTCCCATTTTTTTAACATTCACTTACTCTTTATACAGTTGATGAGATTTCAATACATTTTCCAACAATCCATACATTACTATTTGTAAATTTCAAATAATTTTAGAATGTTTAGTCTTATATATTTTATGTCCTTTGAAGACGATACTGTTTAATTGCAAATTATAGCTTATTTTACTTTATTACGAAATTTTGATAGGTATATTGCTCTTTGCAACCTAATGGCGTAGTGGTAGCGCTTCCAAGGCATATGTCCTCAGTTCTATTCTTGGGTTGCGACAGGTCAACTCACTCTTTCATCTCTTCAGTAGGTCAATAAAGCCAAGTACCAAGCATGCTTGGTAACCAAACACTTGGTATTTCGCGTTAGGTTGACTACCTAGCAGAGACATATGCTTTGCACTACAGGACCCTCAGTCAAGAAAACAAAAGTAGACACTGAAGGTCTTGTCCCTACGGGGCTGTGGTGTCACCAAGTTTAGTTTAATTAAAGAAATGTACAATATTTATATGCATCATTGAAAATGGTTTTATGTACTTATGCAAATCTTCAAAAATCCATTTTAAATGAAGAACAACTTTTTCTTAATTCAGTATACTTTATTTTGTTTATTAAATTTCAAAATGTATTACATATTTTGAACTACAAGTTTTTCATATTATCTTATTTTGAAAGATTAAAAGTTTTTTTCTTCTCATGATAAAGAGAATATATAATTCATATTTTTAGTTATTTTCTTTCACCTCAACATTCCATAACGCTTAACAAAGGAATGGAATCATTGATTCTAGTGTAGTAAAATTTTGAAAATGTCTCTCACATTCAGAGTGAATATTTATTATTTCATCATATTTTTTGTATGATTTAATGTACCACACCGTTTTTAAGCAATTCATCAGAAAACATATTTGAAATTTTGTTATTTTTCATCAAGTTGGAAAATATGTTTAATTTTTTTTTTTTTTTAAGTATGAACAAATACAATCAATCTTACCATTGATTGATTATTCCATTAAAAATATTAGTTTAAAAAGATGGCTTGTTATGCATAAATAATAAAAACTAAATCCATCAAGAAAATGTCAACCCTAAGTTTAAAATACGCTTCAAACTTGATTTCAAAAATCTTTTTTGTTGTAAGTCCCAGATTTGTAAAAATCTACTCCCACTAAATCAATGAATAGCTGCATGATATAATAACTCCCTGTAGTTAGATTCATTTTCCTTAAGTTGTGTACAAAGCATTCTTCTTTAAAGAGTCTGTCCTAAATCAGAGTTCAAACTTTTCTTGCTGATACCCATAACATGACCATATTTATAAATTTACAACAGAAGGTCTATTGGTCAATAATCCAATGATAGGAAATGTGGTAAGTGATCGCCTCTGATTCACACTGTCTAAAATCCAGTGATTGCCCATCATTGATGGACTCCTATCAGTTGTCATCAATACAACTTAAGGAAGACACAATAAAAGGAAAGATAGCGACACAATTAAAAACATTTGCTACAAGTACTTTTGTGAAATATGGCTGGATGGAATTACCTCCACAACTTAACATGTGGAAGGAAGATAATGAAGCTGAAGAAGGGATGTAATGTGATCAAGAAGCAGATGAAGAATTCAAAATTAGTGTAAGTGTCATTTTGTGCACTTGGAAAGCCTTCCAAGCTATTAATACAGTTGTTATGAACATTGCATGCCTTTGAATCTTAGACATTGGTGCCACTGCTTAGAGTTATGCAAGGTACACAAAAACTGGATATCTCATTAGTGGTTCAGTGTTCTCTTTAAGGATGAAAGTTGTTTTAGTGGCATAAGTGATTCTCAAAACCATTTGCTTTGGAAAAAGAAATTGAGAAACAGTTTTATTCCAATAGCATTCGAGAGAGACACTTACAATGGTCCTTCAGTTGTTGCTTGGGAAAGCATTATCATGAACTGGTGGACTAAGGTCCATGACTGGTATTCTGTAACTGGAGATTGCTATTATAAGGAGGCGATCCTTCATCAAGTATGTTTGTTCTGAAGTGCTATTGGATCAGACTTTGCTTTTATGGGTGAAAATGCACAGCTACACCAGGCTCTTGACGTTTACAGCAGCTAATACATGAAAAAAAATAACACTTGAATGGATTGGCAAGTGTGTTCTTCTAATTTAAATACCATGAAATATGTGGGATGCTTTGGGAATATACTTTGAGGCATGATATGTCTGCCAGAGCATGTAACACATCTAACAACTGAAACATGCTGAATGAGGAATGAGCACTCTTACTTCAAATGCTGGACAATCTCATACTGAGTTTGATGAGATGCTATGAAGAGAATTTTGCAGAAAGGGAGAGCATATTCCGTATTAAGAAACTTCTGCTTTCTCCTCCTCTAGGACAAACAATCATGCATATTAATTTTTGTTTGATTCCATGCTGTTTACATTGCATTCATTTTTAAGTAACTATGTTTTCATTACTGTTTAAACACAAAATGTTGTCTAATTTCTGAATTTATGTTTCTCAAATTAGTTTCTTCAAGGGGTTATAGCAAAAAAA
>JAPDSC010008236.1:0-10796 GCA_026290005.1 Latrodectus geometricus | reverse complement strand
AACGGGCTTAGTGCGAAAATGGCAACCCTTGTATCTCGGTGAATTTATTATTTATAATAAAATAGATACCTGTAATAGCTTTAGAAGTGATTTCTATGCCGTTTGACATAATGATTGTTGTATACTACGGATATTTTGTCAGATATGGCCATCTATTAATATTGATCTTTGTTGCGAACGTACGCGTTCCTTCTAACGTAAAACTTACTGAGACAGACACACGTATTTTTTCGAAGTTTAAATTTTTTATTCAAAATCTAATCCATTAGAAACATTGAGGAGTGCATTTTATAATATATAATCGTTAAAAGTTTGGTAAAATGTCGTTTGTTGCCATGTATACATTGGATTTTAGTTGTTGCCGTTTTTGAACAGAGCATCGCCATACGAAGAAGCACGATTTTGAATTATAGGTGGCAGCACCGTCTGGGTATTCCAATTTACAGATTGAAGCCAGAAAAGACCCAAGGCGTGTCTCCAAACATCCCTAGAGGTATTAAGTTGGAATGGGTACATGGAGGACATTGCGACCACGACATATTTTATGTACCTCAGTCACCATTAGTGAATACGACGGATCTTCGGCTAAGCTAAGATTTAAACTCGTTGGCTTCCGGTAACGAGAACGACACTCAATCAACCAGGCTACCGAGGACTTATTTAAGTGCTTATTGAATCATGGTAAAAAGTTCTTCAATCTACACACATAAAATCTTAAACTGCAAACTTAAACTTTCCTTCAAATTAACATTGACAGTTGTATTCATTTGTTTTGCTATACAAATTTGCTGATGCTCTCATATAATTTCGTTTTCTTCATTTACAAATTATCATTATATATATACGCAATTAAGGTAAATGGATGCATATTTATAAATATTACGAAGCCTAAAATGTCATAACAAAAAGCTTTAAAAATTATATATATATATATATATATATATATATATTCCAGTCTTATAATTCATTTACTTCCTATTTTACATGCTGCATATTTGTTTTCTTAGGCAAATTTAATTCAGTAAATCAATTCAGACATATAAATGTGTATAGAATTAAAACATTTGATGTACTCAGATTTTTAGCAAGCCACTATTTATACAAATCATAATAATTAAAAGATTGAATATTAAGTTGGTCAAACACGCGAATAGAACGGGTGTTTATTAAAATGATGACTATGATAAAAAATACTGTGGCTGTCAAAATTTTTAATTAATAGAAGCTTTGTTAACTTAATCTTATTTTATATTTTTTTATTTTATATTTCCAAATATTGATCTTCGCATCAATATTGAATATTTAATTAAAAAATAAAACTTGTCTTGAAAAAAATAATTGTTTTTATTTTTAAAAAACAAAATATTTTAGTTGGACAAGACCAGTAATTTTGATATTTTAAAAACAAAGAAGAACATTTAAGATTATTTCGCTAAGAAAATTAGGATATCTGTTAGGGTACAGTTTTTCTTAATTAAATTTTTGTGAAACACTCTAATAACGTTAATGAAGAGATATTATGCAGCAAATATACAATATTTTTATTTAATGATAAAAAACCAATCATTTAAGTTATTGGTGAAAATAGTTAGGGGTTTTTTAGTCCCAAGAAAACTGGATTTGATTAAGCACCACTAATCTAGGGGATGTGCAACACACAAAAACAACTCCCAAGAAGTTTTTCTATTGTCAATTTTATTATTGCTTACAAGATAAATCTTTAACATTTTTATATGAATAGTAATTTATTTTTTAAATAATTCTTAGAAACAAATTTATTCCAATTGGTTTATTTCCTCAGTCCTTCTGAAAAAATTGACAGAAATCCTCGAATATAAAAAGGGCTCATTAGAATTAAAATGCGTCAAAGTGAAAATTTATTAAATCCTTGACATCGATGGATTAATGTTTTTTTAAGTGCTGGAAATTTTATGGCCGTAAACGAGCAAACAGGAACAATCAAAAACACGATTTGCTGGCGTTATGCATTTAATTTAAGCAATGTTACATTCTCCACTGAGAAATCTTGGTTCAAGAAAGTCCTTATTATCTACCTTTAACATTGGGATATATTGAAAAACGATTAGAAAAATATTTTTAGCATTAAATCCTTCTTTTGCATTCTCATTCTTTTTTTCTTTAATTTTTGGAATTGTTTTTGGTTATAGCCGGACAGAGGTACTCAGAAGCAATCGATTCAAGGTAGTGCAACGGACCTGAATCTCGTGTTAAGCGACGAAAGTTACCGATTCTGCCTGCCAAATATATCACGATGCACCACTGTTATCATCACGGCAAACTATGTACGCTCATTACTACCATGCATACTTCAATACATTTAACTGATAATCCCAAACACAATCAATATATAAAATGCATTGAGACGCATATATATATACATAGCAGATTTTATATTATGACGGAATATCTTTTTTAAACAAAGAAGAAATTATTTTTTCAAATTTCTATTATTTTTTTTCCAAAAGTTAACTACACATCTTTCACTAGAAACTGCCTAGCAAATGCTAGCTGACATGATTATAATACAATTTGTACAAGTGAAATTTTTACTCATGCACGTTAAGATAATTTACTAAATGCCAGCTCTGGCCTGCTATAGACCAGAATATTAAAAGAACCTATGTATAATTTAACAGATTATATCAGACACTTTATATTATCCATAGTTGCCTATGCCACTAACTCTATTTAGTGGTCATCGTGCTTGACTGCAGATCGGAGATCCTTAGTTCGAATCCCGGTTCAGGCATGGATGAACTTTTTCTCTCTCCTTTATCGTTTCCTTGCGTAAATCGTTCTCTACCCTATAAACGGGTAGTTATGGCAAGTGTATACTGAGGAAGTCGGACTCCACACCAAATTTTGTTTCAGTTGGAAATGTGTAGCAGCGCACCCTATAATGCAACTTGGATTACACTCGACAAAAAAAGTTTCATGTAGCGAAGTATTTAAATTTTAAGACATGATAATTTGTCTTACAGATATTTTGATCTGTGTCATCAATAACATCAGAAATCGTAGGAATTACTTCAATAAGTCCTGTTCTTTAACGCCTTTCCTTTGCAGCAGCCTTTAAGGTGGCATTAAGAGCAGTTTTTTTCCAACTAGGGCTCTTTACCAAAGTTTCATAGGAAAGAAATCTCTAAAAGTTATGATAAGTTATAAATAAGTTCTTCAAACTTTAAAGATCAACAGCTTATTTAATAATTTCAACTGCGGTTGTATTTACTGGCATTCATTTGAACTCAAGTTTAACTTTCTGTCAAAGTTATTGATAGAAATTATTATACAACTAGTTCATATAAGCTTCAAAATCCAGATTTTCTTTCATCAGAAAACTAAAAATATCTTTGAGTTAACAACTATCCATGGTAATTTTTAGAAACAGCCTTTAGAAGGGAAAGATTTATGCACACTGCATGCCATAAACAACTATATTTCTTATTTGAAATCTCTTTTGAATATACGTGTTTACTCAAAGTAGATATTAATTTGTTTTTATTCAAACCTTCATTTGAAAACTACACAGCATTATAATTTCCTTACATTTTTCTTAAATTATCAAGATTCTCAGATTGAATCGCGGTGCATATTAAAATCCAAAGAAAAATAGTTTCCCTGATTCACTTTTTCTGAAGTTATATATGTATATATAGAAAGAAGAGTAAATCAAAATGTTTAATAAAGTCATTAATTAATCTACAAAATTAAGAGAAAAATGTCAAATTAACTTACATAATCTTTTAAAGAATATGAATCTTGAAAGGAAAATATTATCTCTTAATCATGAATTACCAAAAAATTAGTTTAATTAAATATATTATGATCCGTAATTTCAAAAAAAAAAAAAACTCCAGAATATTAAGTTGTTGATTTCTTTTTAATATGAAACTTTAGAAACAATATGCTTAAGCCCACGGGGGTCAGGTTGGTTAAGGTGTCTTTCTTGTTACCGAAAGGTAGTGATTTCGGCTTATTCGAAGATCCGTCGTGTTCACTAATGACGACTGCGGCACGTAAAACATGTCCTAAATTTTACGTGCCGCAGTAAAACATTATCCTCCATGTTCCCATTCCAATTTAATACCTCTGGGGGTGTTTGGAGCTGGGACATAGGTCTTTTCTGGCATCAATCTCTATACTCGAAGACTCAGACTCAGACACATCATAGATGGTGCTGCCATCTATGAGCCAAAGTCGTTCTTCCACCCTCCTACGGGGGTGCTGTGTTCAAAAACGGAAGACCCTTTTTCTAATTTCATTGGCTAGTCTCTGACGGGTGGGTTTGACTTCGCCATGTGCCATTAATAACAACAGCAACAATGCTACAAAACACAGTCCAAACTTAATGTTCCTTTGTGCCAAGTAACAATTTCATGAAAGAAAAATCAAAGTAAGTAGATCAAGAAGTCATAGTCCAGGGATAAAAATCATAAATCTTATTATGAAACATTTCGCAGAATGTAATGAAATTATATTCTGTCATATGTTGCATAAGTTATAAATATATTTAACAAGTGATATTTTTTGTTGCAATATAGAAGAGATAAAATTAAATAATCTTTAAATATTGACTCGAAAGTCATAGAAAGACCTTGTAATCAAAATATATTGCTAAATAAGAGTACTATTAAACTTTAAATTACTTCTTACTAGCTTGACAGGATTTCAGTCTTATAACATTTTGAAAGATCTGAAAACTTATTTTTGGAATATTATGTTAAAATATACGATTGTGATTTTCATTAAATCGAAAAAATAAATCAAATTAAATTAAGGCCGCCCACCCTGTCTATTGGTCAGTTTGCCTAATTGTGGATAGGGAGGTCTTTTGTTCGAATTCCAGTTCAGTCATGGATGTACTTTTCGTGTCTGTCTTTTCCTTGCATGAATGGTTGCTTACCCTATATTTACGGGTACTTATGGCATGTGTGTGTACTGAGGAAGTCTGACTCCACACCAAATTGTGGTTCAGTTGGAAAAGTGAAGCAATGCATTTCATACTGTTAGCCTAGCTGGCCCAAGACAAGAAAATTAAAATTATTTTCAAGAACAAGATTTTTTCATACTGTAATTTTTTTTATGACATGTTACTTAATTATAGTCAGGAAAATTATGCAAAATTTTAAAAACTGAATTGTTATAAAGCAAAATATGAATGTTTCCTATTAAAAATTGTACATTAAACCTTTCCGTATTTTATTTTTTTTAATAAATGTAAAAACTGAAAATGATATTTCTGTTATTCATAAATACGAATTAACAAGGTAGATAATATATAAAATAAAAACATTTATTAAACCTTACACATTGGCTTGCACATATTTACGTATAAAAAGACGATAGAATGAATAATATTTAAAATTAATGAAAACAAAATTGTTAAATCTTAAAAATATGGTTACTTCCGATTACAAATAGAAATTATCTATTTCGTCATACACAATGATAAATTTTTACCAAATACATTTCCAGTCAATTTAATGTTACTAGATAAATTTATAAATTATAATATAGAAACAACTTAAAATATTTAGGCATTTTTAAAACATTCAATTATTATGTAAACAAAAGGACTTAAAGACAATCTGATTTTTACTATAGTAACTATTAAGAATTTTGAATCTTCTGTCTCATCAAATGAATATTTTAGATAATTCTTTTAGTTTCTTCGAACAACAAATTTTCGTTCATTCGAAACTTTAAAAGTATTAAAATAAAATAATCAAACATGACAAGTTTAAGAATAGCAATTTCTTACCATATGCATTTACTTAAAAACATTGAAAATACATGGGGAAAGTTTGAAAGGGAAGGGGGGAAAGTTATCACTGGAAATTAATGTTATATCTTCAAATTTAAAGTGAGAAGTTACTGGAACTTTTGTTATTTTTATAGTCCTGAAAAGCTATTGTGAAGAGGCTTTTTCTGTTTTGCAAGTATTTTCATGCTTAAGAAAAGGTCCAAGTTTATCGAAACCAGTACCACATTTAGGGCAATTCAGATTTTTGGCAGGTTTAGAGGTTTTCTCATGGTCACTTTCCTGGCCGCTTATTTTCCCACCTTCCTTGCTTTGGTAAAACTGGTATTTTGGATGCTTATTGTGATGTTCATCAAAATCATCAGTTTGCACTAATTTATCGCAATACACCGGGTTATCGACGTTTTTGGGGAAAAATAAGCTGAATAATATCAGGTCTTTCCTTTAGCGTATCTTGCATTCCTTCACAAATGTTCTCATGTTTAAGATAAGGACCGAGTTTTTCGAAAATGGCATCACATTTCGTGCACTTAAAAAAATGCGACAGAGGCCTTCCCATAAATTCCGAGATCACTTTCCTGGTTGCTTATTTTTTCACTCGGTTTGTTTTGGTGGATAGCATCTTCCGGTTGCATTCTTGGATTTTTTTCCAGGTCTTGTGTTTCCACTGATCTATCGCTAGGGTTATCGATGTTTCTTTGAGTGTTTCTGTAATGAATAAGATCAGATCTTTCCTTAAACGTACCTTGTTTTCCCTCACAAATGTTCTCATGTTTAAGATAAGGACCGAGTTTATCGAAAACGGCATCACATTTCGTGCACTTAAAAGCTGCGACAGAAGTGTTCCCATGGACACCGAGCTCACTTCCCATGGATTCCTGACAGCTTATTTTTTCACTCGGTTTGTTTTGATCTTCCATTGCATACTATGATGTTCTTCAGTATCTGTTTTCGATGTATCGTAATATGCAGGGTCATCGACGTCTTCTTCATGAGACTTCCTATGCTTCATAAATTTACGTCTATCATTAAATGATTCATTACAACTTTCCGATTCATGTCCTATCGTATGAGTGGACAAGTGAATTGTAAAACACTTAGGATTAGCAAATAAACGGTTACATTTGTCACATTTGTGAATTTTTCAAGTTTTCTTATAGTTCCGATGTTCATGAAAGTTTTCTTTAGTTGGAAACAATTGCTTACAGCCGTGACATTTGTAGATTGATTTTTCTAATTTACGATTTAGATTGGTTTTTTCAATTTTCCGGTGGAAAATTCTTTGATGACATTTGAGATTATTTTCGTTTTTGTAGTATTTATTACATTCTTCATATTTAAAAGGCTTTTCTTTAGTGTGAATATTACGATGCAATTTAAAGTGAAATGGTCTTGAGAAAGATTGTTTACAGACCTTACATTCATATGAACTTTCCTTAGTATGAATCTTATAGGAATGGTTTTGATGGTGGCGCTTTATATGTGACACTAGAGGCCGTCTCAATCGAAATGATTCATCACAATACGGGCACTTGTGGGGACGTTCTCTAGTATGGATCGTCTGATGTTCTTTGAGATAATCTTTTCTTACTACAAAACGGAATACTTATTACAAAACGGACATTCGTACAAAGGTTTCTTTGAATGAATCTTCAAATGTTCTATAAGAAGACTCTTTAATCGGAATGATTCATTACACTCTTCGCATTTGTGGGGCTTCTCGATTGTATGAATAGATTTCATATGGTGCAAAAGATTATGGTGATATCGGAAAGAGCTATCACATTCCAGACACTTGTAGAGCTCATCACCAGTGTGAGTCGTCATGTGGAGTTGGAGATCAGTTGAATTTATGAATGAATTGTCGCACTGCTGGCACTTGTAAGGGCGTTCACCAGAATGCATTCTTTGATGACTATCGAAGTTATACTTCTTAATAAATGTCTTACCACAAGCGATACAGGTGTAGGCATGTTCCAAGCGTTGAATCTTCCGATTCATTTCAAGATGACTTCTAAATCGAAATGATTTCTTACACTTCTTACACCTGTAGCACTTCTCCCTACTGTGAATCTTCATATGGGTGGCGAGAAAGCTTTTTCTTCGGAAAGCGTATTGCACACAAATTACTCATATCGATGTTCTGAGAGAATATTTTTGCTTGTGAATGATTTACTACAATCCAGACACTTATAGGGAAATAATATTTTGTGAATTCTCTGTTGTCTGACAAGAGCAATATTTAATTCGAAAGATTAATCGCAATCCTGACATTTGTAGGGTTTCTCATTAGTGGGACTTTCTTGTCGGTATTGTTTATAACAATCAATGCACTTGTAGAAATTTCCTACTGCGACACCCTTTTGATTCAAGGTACGATTACTTGAGAATAGGAAAAATTATACTGTAAGTCTCTTTGTTTATAAGATTTTGCTAACAATATGAAATTTATGTGTTATCAAGATATTTTAATTGACGTTTCCTAAAGATATTTTCCTTATGGAATATTTTCAAAAATTTCTCAGAGCCGAATAATTTCTGAAAATCATTTAATTGAATCAGTAACAACAAAGTTTACTATGAATTCAACAAAAATTAGATAATATTTTTAACTAGCTTAAGACGCAATGGTTTGAGTTGAAAAATTTTGAAAATATTTACCTTCAAATTATTTTAAAAATTCCATATCGAAACATTATATAAACATTATAAAACGTTATTTACTTCTTCTTGAAAATTAAAAAAATATTCAGCAGTCATGATATATCATCTGTTCATTTCTGTGTATACACAGTTGTTTAAATCGTCTTAAGCAACTGGTAATCATTTGTTAACAGAATTGCCATTCTGTATTAAATTTTTTTACACCTCATGAAAGCTGTATTTTGAAATAATCGTGATATCCCAATTGGCGATGCTGTCACCTTGGGAGAAATTTTTTTACTTTCAGTAAAGATGTTGATATCTGCTCTTAGTTTATTTTAAATTCATTTCATCTGTGATCATTGAGAGGCCATAGTTACTTGTTTCGTTATTTACTGATTGAAAAGACATTAAACACAGGCAATCCTTTGAAATTTTTAACCATGGCCAATAGATGATATCGACACCTGATGTGACTCTCTTCTTCAGGCTACATATTTAACATATCACCAGCAGAAGGACACTGAAACCATGATCTATATTTTGTGTCCAAGTTTCCATTAGAGGTATAAAGAATCTTCGTAGGAATGCGGTAACCTGTTTGTAAGAGCATCATTTTCGTTACTGAAAGATGGTGAGTTCAAATCCCGGCTTATCCGAAGATCTGTCGTGTTCACTAATGGTGACTGGGGCTCATAAGGTATATCGCGGTCACAACGTCTCTCTTTTTTCCCATTCCAAATTAATACTGCTGGGGGTGTTTGTAGCCAGCCCATGAGTCTTCTATAGCTTTCACCTCTAAATTGGAAGATCCAGATGGTGCTGCCACCTATGAGTTAAAAATCGTTGGGTCAGGCGCAGTTTGTCCTCACTTGACCTTGCGCCATTAAAGCCAACCAATCAATCAATCAATCTTCATTTGGGTCAAGTATATAACTCCTCACTTTCCAGTCACAAGATATTCTTTACCCAACCAGACCACCGTAGCATTCTGTTTCATATTTTTTACTCAAATGTTATGGATTCTGTGGCTGAACGGTTAGAGATCTGGTTTTTTGTTCAGCATCCTCTTGAATTAATACCCATTTTAGACAATGGCTTGAAACTTTTGGTTTTATAAGAGTTAGCTTACACACACCAGAAATGTTAAACTGTAGTTAAATGAATTAAACTGTCATAGATTTTGATGGATCAAGTTTAGATTTTATTAATATACCGCTTATATTACTATAAAAAAAACTACTTAATAAAATGATGTAAGTATTTAGACAGCATTAATTATGAGAAGAATAAAAACAATTATAAAATTGTTATTAACTTGATGAATTTAATATTCTGTTATTCAACTTTTTTTTCCCCACTGAGTGTACACGTTTTCAGAAAGACAAATCATATTCTATCAAACTTTTCACGTTTATTGAGTATAATATGCACCCCTCGATGTTTCTTATGGATTAGATTTTCAATAAAATTTTTAAATTTCCAAAAAATACGTGTCTCTGTTTCCGTAAGTGTTATGTGAGAAGGTTCGCAACAAAATTCAATATTAATGGATGGCCATATCTAACAAAATATGCAATATATACATAAACCGTTGATGTCAAACGGTATAGCAATCAATTTTAAAGCTATTCCAGGTATCCATTTTATTTCAAAAATTAAATTCAACGAGATACACGGGCTGCCTTCTTCCGCACTTGGCCCGTTTTTCTGAAATACAGTTTCACTCAATGTAAGTGTACACGTTTTCAGAAAGACAAATCATATTCTATTAAACTTTTCACACTTATTGAGTATAATATGCATCCCTCGATGTTTCTTATGGTTATGCAGAATGATGATTTTCTAATTCATCCAGAGACCGAACTCTGAAAATCGACCATCGTAAGTTATGTATATTCTTTATTTTATAATATCAAACAATTTTAATTAAAAAATTTAAGTTGTTTTTAATTTTCATAATTTTATATTTCTTTTGAAAATATTAAAAAAAATTATCAAAAGATTATAATTTATTTCATAAGCAAAATTCTATACGTCTGAAGAAATATTAGTCTTAATTTATTTCTGAGCAGTTATATCCTTTTAATTATACTGATGATTCCAATGGTTTGTTAAAACATCTTATAATTATTTTAATCTGCTATTTATAAGCTGCAATAGTAATTTATCAAATATATTTTAATTATAACTTTGCATATCAATTAATATTATTTTACTAATCATTATCTTTTTAAACGAGGTTTTGAGCTAAAAAGCCCATACACGCACTATTGTTGACTTCATGGCTCAAAATTGCGTCTAGGTTTCCCAACAAGATTATCATGATGCTATCGGTGACATAATCTGAATTGATGGATCTAGTTTTTCC
>JAPDSC010008232.1:0-10343 GCA_026290005.1 Latrodectus geometricus | reverse complement strand
TTCTTTGCTAGCATTGCTAAATGATTTTCAATGGTTACAAAAACAACTTTTACATGTTGTTCTTCAGCCTTGTAAGTTTTAATACAATCATTCAAATTTGCTAATATTGTTAAGTTTTCTTGCTTTAAATTTCTGCTCTACAATTCCAATTTCCTACAAAAAGCATTAACTTTATCCCTCGTATCCAATATATGTGTATTTGCTCCTTGCAGTTGAAGATTCAAGTTATTTAATTTCTCGAATATGTCGACCATGTAGCTCAATTTCAACACAAATAAACTATCGCGAAAATTCTCAGCTTCCCGTCTGTTTTCCTCTTCTAGGAAAATGGCGATTTCTTCTCTTAATTCATACAAACGTCATTTCTTTGGAAGCCAAAGCTTCTCTGTGGATCAAGCAATGTGTCCAGACGCACTGTGGCGATTTTTGTTACACAAGTGCTTGAATATTTGGAATCTTCCTGACATAGAACGAACACCATTCGTGCATATTCCGACGCAATTTTTCCATTATATGTTTGCCTCGTTCATAAAATCATTTAAGATAGCAAATAAAGCGAGTGCTGCTGCTTTGAGTTCTATATGTTTGCAGAAAAGTAATTCTTCTACTACTGCCAAATCATCAAAAAATCTAACATAGGCAATGAAATGAGCATCTTTATTACTATCTGTTGCCTCATCAAGTTGTATTGAAAACAATTTGTAATTCAACTTCGACAAAAGCTGCCATTCTACATCTTTAGCTATATCAGCAATTCGACGGGCAACAGTATCATTTGAAAGAGGTATAGACAGCATTTGTTTTGCAAAATTATCGCCAAACATAATTTCTACAATATCAATCGCGGCTGGCAAAATAAGCTCTTCACCAATGGTGTGAAGCTTTTTACATCTGACTATTTTATATGAAACTTTGTAGGAGGCAATTAAAGCTTTTTTATTCACAGACAGTTTTTTTAAACAATGATTTTTGCTTTTCATATGATTTTAATTTTAATTCGAAGAATTCTCTGGGTTTGTTTACGTACTCACTATGAAGCGTCTCCAAATGTCGTTTAAGTTTATTAGGTTTCATGCTGTCAGCCGCCAACATTTTTGAACAAATGATACACAGGGGCCTTTCTTCTTCATTTACTTCAGTACTAGTGAACCCAAAATTTAAGTATTCTTGATAATATTTTCTTGATTTTATTTTCGGAACCACGCTCATCTGTGTACTTGTTGATGCTTGCCTATCGTCTAAAGCTCGCTTACGCCCGCTTAAAAATTTATGCATGATCCTGCATAAGTCTGCTGCCGTGAATATTTAATACGGTGAATTGTAATTACACGAAAATATATATAATATACACATTCAGAATAGATTCAATAGCGATAGAAGGATCAACTCGAATGAGATTGTCTGGAATTGAAGTTGGCGTCATAGAACTTTCGACTTCTCCCTATGAGAAAACTTTTGTTCACATCTGCGCACGCTCCTAGCTTAATTTTTTGCTGATCAGACAAATTCCAGACAAATCGAAACTTCTCGCGAAACCGTGAGAATGCCCGACATGGCGGGACGCAAGAGCAATAAAAAATCATAGGATTCTTATTTTTTCAATGCTGAGGATCAATGTTGCAAAATGTCAATAAATTTCGGTATTCTTGGTAATTTGTAAAGTTTAAAATTAAGGTTGTAGTGTAGGTTTAGCGCTAAAATACTCAAAATACATTATTATTGTATATATTTTATTGTATGCGGTGGGGAGGGGGGCACGATGAAAATTGTGATTGAAAATTGGGCCGTGAATACTAAAAGGTTGAGAAACACTGGATTAATGAATTCTAAATGTCTGAGCTGTCTAGGCAAACACTAGTTGAACTTTATTTATAATGAAATTCCTCAAACTACAACATCCTTTCACAGTGGTAATTGTAGGGCCTATTGGATGTGGAAAAATTTATTTTGTGGGAAACCTTTTAAAATACAGCGGGAATTGTTTTCAATTGTACCCGATAAAATGGTATGTTTTTATATTATTCACCAACCTTTGTATGAGGAGATACCTGATGTTACTTTTGTGGAAGAATAGCTACCAAATATCATGAATGTTTATGGTCTCACACTTTAATTGTCCTAGATGATTTGATTGCAGAATGTGGAAGTGATAGCTCTTGACAAACATATTTATGAAAGGTAGTCACAATTTAAATTTAAATGTGATTTTTGCTACGCAAAAACTTTCTCATAAAGGGAAAGAAATGTGTGAAGCGACATTAAATGCACATTATTTTACATTCTGTAAAAATCGATAAGATGTGAGCCAAATAACACATCTTATTAAGCAATTATTTCCTTTGAAACTTTTTTCAAAAGTCGTACGAAGATGCCACAAAAATTACCTTTTACTTACTCATTCATCGATTTATGCAGTGAAACACCAGAAAAATTATGATTGCGAACACAAATTGTTCCTAATGAAAAGCAGTTTACCTATAAAATGAAACATATTTAGCAGATATGTGTAATTCGTGTTCATTTTGCATAATGACGCTGACCCAGGAACAATTGAGACACATTTGCAGTTTTTGAATATTAGTTCTTTAAAGCTAAGAAAA
Organism: Latrodectus geometricus; assembly: GCA_026290005.1. NCBI lineage: Eukaryota > Metazoa > Arthropoda > Arachnida > Araneae > Theridiidae > Latrodectus > Latrodectus geometricus. Next base: position 7,743 of record JAPDSC010008232.1, on the reverse strand, counting down.
CATTTATTACAAAAATTTACTACTTTTTAAACAAAGACCATTTGCGAATTTTATTTCAACATTCTCAGAGGAAATGTATCTTTGACGAAACATCGGAAAAATTTTTTCTTCAAGTGCAAAAGAACTTTGGGGACTTTAACGGATCGTAAAATTAAAAAACAAAATGTGAAAAAACGAAAATTGTAAAAAAAAAACGAAAATAAATAATTTTTTGAGAAAACGAAAATTAATTATACAGAAAGGCGGCAGCAGGGATTAAAACTTTGAGTGTTTCTCAACGTTTTAATCCCTGCGGCTTAAGTGCTCTAACGAGACTTATAATTGGAGTTCACTAAAAAATATGCATTAGTTCCCGAAGATACGACGAGTAAGCACATTACTTCGAATAAGCAGCTCAGAGAGCTGGATAAAGCAATGCTAAAAATTTTGAATAGTTCTTTAGATGATCATGAAAAAGCTTATTGTTATTACGAACTTCTTACGAACAGTGTAACCCCCCCCCCCAGTTTGAAAAGAAAGGCTGGTAATGCCCTTGGAATTTTACAAGGAATTCAGAATTTTTAACTTGAAATGATAAAAGAGAAACTATCACGGAGAAACTATTCCCCATTCCAGCATTTCGGACACGTTTAATTTCATTTTGCTTATAAAAAGAACACGAGCATTCTTGTCAAGAACATTTTTTATAACATCTATGTGAATTGAATATACCAATGCATTATGTAAGAAATAAATATTTAAAACTACCCAATGTGTTATCAAAAGTCCAGACATTAAAATGAAAAGAAAATCTTGTGTTCTAAAATAGGAATCATATTAATAAAATATAATTGTTGAATCTTATATTGTCTCCTTTTTGATTTCATGTATCGTTTTCAAAATAATTACTTATTTTGTACTGAAACTTGTTTTGAAGATGGAGAAAGTAATAATTTAGAAGGAAAAATGTTGTTCAGTTCACACAAATTCTATTAGTTTATCATTAACTAAATTTAATAGTTATAAGTTATAAAAAATCTATTATTTAAAATGAAAAAAAGTATCATTTATAAATGTAAAATTATATCGCTTCACCTCTTTTAAGAAAAAACGAACACACACACTCAAGAATAAAAATATATGTTTAGGTTCTAAATGTATTTATTTCTTTCATGGATTTAAATAAAATATCTTTTATGAAATTTACAGAAATATTTTTCACAATGTTTTGACTAATAAAATCAACATCACTCACAAAACTCGAAGCAACATGGTCCATATTAATCAATAAAAATATTTCAGATTCTAATGAGTTATATACTTCAAGATTTGACATAATTAAGCAATTGTGTTGTCTTTGACTGGGGTGCTTACCCATTATACTCAAATATGCATTGGAAAACAGCAGCTAATTCCTTTTCAAGTGAAACAATTAGATTTTGATTTAGCAATAAATTATTCTCTTCCTCTGGAGATAAAACAGCCAAAAGCCTGTGTTCACTTTCTATGAAGTGTGGCAAACGTTTTGTTACTAAATGATCAAGAATGGAATCATGGAAATCCTCCACACATTCAGATAAAATGTTTTTTTTTGAAAATAATCTAATTTAATAAATGTATAGATAGTAAAAGTTGGAAAAGTTATAAGTTTGTATATGCATATAATCTTTCTAATTTAAAACCAAAATTAAATTATTTGCAATGTATGATGTAGTACAATTAAAATTAAAAAAAATTGAATAAAAGTCATTATACGTAGTTAGGCTTATTGTCACTCCATTTTTAGCGGGGTACAAAATTTCATTGGAATTCACATTATATTTACGAATATGCACTTTTACTTGTCCTTTCTACAGCACAGCTGAACGTGATGATAATCCTTGGTTCTTTTACTGTTGGTTCTGCAGGTATCCCAAGAGACCACGACATTTTTGCTTCGAAACTCATGAAAAATATAATGAGCCATTTTCGATGGATAGACTCACTGTTTTGAATTTTTTCTCTAGAACTGTATTGTCTCGAGTAAAGTTTTATTATTGCTACTGTGAGTTGTTCCAAACTCACAGTAGCAATAATAAAACTTGAATCCAAAGAATGTTCGTTATCTTTATTCATCCCAATTTTATCACGACCTCAGTTGTAGTAATTAAGCAGTGGATAGTTAAAGGAGCAGTTGCACATGTTCTCCATCAGTGTTTAAATGTTTTGTAAAAGAGGCATCCCCCTCCCCAAGGTTTAGCTGAAATACTAAGTCCTGGGACAGTATAATCCGATGAACCATCATCGCTGAAAAGACATAATTTTCGGAAAAAAATTTTCTTTAACTTTCAGAGGATATTGTTGAAAGTTATACTCCACAATTTCATTCATGTATTTCAATGAGTCTTCCTCACTTAAGAAATTTAGTATGTATTTTACATCTAAACTCGAATTCATTTTACTTAAAAACGTACTTTCACGTTTTGAATTTTGGTTAAAATGAAGTGATATCTTACTTTCTGATATCTGAACTGATAAGAATACTCCTCCCTGTTAAGTTGTAGACATACTTTTCTGTATCAGTTTAGTTAAATTATCAATACAATAACAGTTGTTATCACGGAATCGTTACTTTAGTAGTAGAAGGATGTAATCTTTCTGGAAACACAATGAGATGATGATAACGAATTTCGTTTGCTATCATTAGAAGAAATGTTATGAATTAATGACTACAGTGGAAATATGTCAAGTTAAGAGGATGATCACAACACGCGTGAAATCATTCCTATGAAGGGACGTGATGCTTATCTATTTCTCTTTATCAATTAAGAAAAACTTTGATTGGTTGAATATTGGTCACATTATGGAATGACATCATGGTATCATAGAACATATAACCAGAATGAAGTAAGTTATAAATGCACAGTTATTAGAATATTTGAAGATGTCTTGGTCACAGAATTCTAATTGTGAAATTGTAAGTATTTTTTCACATTATTAATAGTAGATTATTAATAGAATGTTGTTTAAAGGAAAAAAAAAAGTTAATTTAAAATCTTAATTATTTTTTATTAATATACTCTTTTATAGTTTTTAAAATGTAGTTTTATTTGACTGTAATTTTAATGCTGTTGAGAGGAATTTTTAAAGTAAAATAATTTAAATAATGTAATTAATTTAATATTATACTTTTTGTATGTTTTTATTAGAGTAATATGAATGTGATTTTTTTGTCAAAGTAATGAAATTATATTTTTTAATCAAAATAAAGACATTTAACAATTCCATTTTTATTCTTTAACCCGTTACCACCCAATGATCTATTTATAGATCATCTCCCACTCAAAGCTCCCAGTGAAAACTTTATCTTTTAATCATTTCCCATTGACATTTACTTGTTTCCTTACACATGTGGTGGCACCCCCAAATGAGATTTGAAGCATTTTTTCCCCGAGCAATCCAACAGCTAGCGTCCGATGTTCGCCATTTTAAAGCTTCAAAGAGCAGTTTTCGATTTTGTATCCAACAGAAAAAAAAAATTAAAAATAAATTATACTTTTTTTTATGTGTTTTACATTTTTAATACCTCTTTATTTATTCTGGCTTATTTATATTAGAAAAAATGTTAGGTTGTTTGGAAAGTAATTTCGTTCTATATGAAAATAAAAAAATATATAGCCAATAAATATTTTGTTGAATTATATACGGTCAATTCTAGTCCAATACCTTTTACCATCTTTCTGGTGGTAGCATGATTTCATACACATAAAATGATTGGCTTTCTCTAACAAAAAACTATTTCAGGTGGGAAAAACGAAATGACTTTCCGAACAACCCAATAACTTTTTATAATTAAAATGTATGTTTAAACATGCTAATCTACAAATAGATCGCTGGGCGTTAGTAGTAGCTAATATCAATTTTCCCCGTTTCATTTTTTGCAAAATATCTCAGCATAAAGTGATTCACACCACCGAAGAAGCATTAGAATATGCGTTTTCTTAGTCTGATGTAACTGCTTTACCGTCTGATGTGGATGAGTTAACTCCTGAAACTCCAAAAGAAAAGATTATAACACGAGTGGTGAAAAATGTTATAACCCATAGAGCTAGGAGTGTTCCTTGCTCTATGTTACAACCAGTAACTGGTCCTAATAGCCACATTATCATTTTTAACAATTAATTCAATTCATATGATCTGCTGGTCGAATTAAAAAAATTCAAAGCCACGTGCACAATTAGAAACAATAGAACAGCTTCTTGCCCTCTAATGCCTGATAAAATATTAGAAAGAAAAAAATCGTGATTCTTATGTCTACTATTTCGACGAAAAGAATGAAAAAACTATAGTTAAATGGAAGGACAACAAGTGTGTATAAACAGTGACAAACTTTAATTACAAAGAGCCTTTTATCTAAGTTTCAAAGCATCAAAAAGGTTTGAAAGAAAAATCCCAAATTTTGCAACCTAATAATGGGTGGAGTCGACCAACATGAATTGCTTGTAGAAAATAACACAGTTGAGATCAGTGGCAAAAAGTTTTAATTGCCAACCTTTACTAGATTTATCGAAAAGGCTATCATAAATATGTATATTCTGTTCAATTTATCAAATTACGAAAAGAAAAGTATAAAAAACTTTCGATTATATTTCGCCATTGCTTACCTCAAATGGAGAACAAATTCTACGAAAGATATTGGAAGACCTCTGATGATGTCATCAAGATCAAACGTAATAGACTATGTGTGCTTAGATATAAAAGACCCTGTTATAGGAAAAAGACAAAACGAAAGAAGATGCCAGTTTGAAAACTGTAAGTTTAGACCTCTTACGTTTTGTACAAAATGCAATGTAACCCTTTGTCTGAAATGTTTTCCATTATATCATTCTTAGCTTTTACAAATTGGTTGTATAAAATTTTAATTAAGTAAGTTTAGATCAATAAAATAATATTTTCTCTTTTAAATCTCATTAGTTGTTTTAAGTTCACAAAAGTTTCATTTTTTCCCCTAAATTTGTAACTTTTTAACTGTAAAATCACAGGAAAGTTACTTGCTCTTTTATTATCATAAGCGCCCTGCGATCTATTTATAGATCACCTATTATCTCAGCTGCTGATTACTGAAAATGGATACAGTTTCATAATTACTCTATTTATAATATATGAAATGTAATTTTTAAATATTTTTCAAAACATTCGATTTTAAAATAATTTGGTCGTTAACGGGTTAAGTTCTGGTCGTCCCAGCAGATATATTTGGAGAAATCATAAATGCTAACAAGTTGTAAAGTGAATGGGCCATTTCACAGTCAGTATGGGATGTAGTATCTTCTATTTCTTGGTCTTCCAGTTCAAATCACCAGTCTCATGATGAAAAAGTGATGGAAGAACCAAAAAAGTCTTCAGATGTATGTGTTTTTCAATTTAATGTTTGTCATTGAATTAATATATATATAATTTATTGATGTAATGTAGTAAATGTATTAAAATTATTTTGCATTATAAAATAAACTCTTCAGAACAAATGTTAATGAATTTTAATAGAACTCTTTTACTATAACGTATAGTGAAAAAAAAATAATTTCTCTAGGTAAGTGTAATAAAAATAAAAAAAAATTACTTACATTCAAAGATATAAATAACAAGAGTGTACTCAGTGAGAGTGTTTATATGTGTTTCAAGAAAACTGTTATTACTGATAGTTATACATTTTGTACATTATGAGTTTAAAAGTTTTCATATACTAGATTATTTAATTGATTTAGGTTTATCTTAGAGAGTTTATTTTGAACGAAGATGTTTCTGTAATGATAAAAAATTTGGGCTAAAATATGTTATTTAATCAAAATGTATTGCTTTCGGGCTTCTAAATTTATAATATATTTTTTTTTATTCTAGGAAATAGTTTGTGATGTTTGCAATAAACATTTCACTCTGAAAAGAAGTTTTGTGAGGTACCAAAAAAACCATGATCCATCAAATCACATTTCTTGCCTTCATGAAAATTGTTCAGCAACTTTCTCTCGAGTAAGCAGTGAAAAAAGACATTAAATTGTCACCCTTTCTAACAAACTGAGAAAAAATCGAAAATATCTATTAGTAGACCGTATGAGTAAAAAGAAGAGTAGACTTTCCTTTCCATCTTGTGCAGAAACTTCAAATGATGCAGATCCTTGTCAACATGAGTAGCTAGAAAATGCCGATTCTAACACAGTGGCGGTGTGTGGCGGTGTTGAGTTATCTCCTCCTGCTGGTGAGTTGAGTTGTCTTGTTCCTGCTGTTAAGTTGAGTTGTTTCAGTCCTGCTGTCGAGTAGAGTTGTTTTTTCCTGTTGTTGAGTTGAGTTGTTTTAGTTTTGGTTTCTAAGCGAGAGTTTAGTTTCGGTTTTCGAGTTTTTATTTTATGGAATGGCAACGGGATATTTTTGCTTCTTTTGGAATGGCAACATGTATTGGTAAACACGTATTTGTTTTGAACCGTCCTGTATTTACTATGAAACGTTGCCAATCAGAAAAGTAGAAATTTGATGAGTTTGAGCTTAGTACTTATGAAATGGCAACATTTTAATATTAGTTTTAAGACAACACATGGGGAGGAAAAGTATGTGGCGGTGGTATATCTCCAAATCAAAAACGATTGACCACTTTAAAAGTTTGTTTGTGGCAACACGGATTTTTAGTTTTTATAAAATGGCAACAGTAAATTATTAGGTTATATAAAGCACAGCCACGCTTTCCCTACTATTACACATGCTGATGTTACCCTTGTACGTGGTGATACACGTTTTGAGAGAAATCCTCTAAAGATTGCTTGCTGTTTTCCTGCGTATTGTTGATCAACTCAAAAATAATATAAGGTAAGTCTAATTTTATATGTTATAATATTCTCGACATATTTATTTTGTTTAATTATTATATTCTTATAAGTCTTTGTATATTTTCTCTTTAGATACTTTACTGTGAATTTGATCTGTAAGGAGAACAAAGTCATTGAAATGGAGAACTTGAAGCGTAAAAATGAATCTGATGTAAGATGTGATCTTTCAACTAAAATAGTTTTCTAATATTATAATGTATTTTTGTTGATCATATTTTATTTTACAATAGGTATCTACTGTAAAGAAAGTTAAACGGAGTATGTCTTTTAAATGTGGTGAAGAACCCAAGAATATTTTTTCTCTCAGTGGAAATGTCTTCGTTTATGTGACCAAGTGGATGAATAAGATTTATGTACACATACGCACTTTTAAGCTTTTTGGAAATACTTACTATCCTTCCACAGATGGAGTGACATTGGGGCCCTATGCATTTTTCATGCTGTTTAGAGATGATCGTCACCGTAGAGTCTGAACAAAATCTAGATTATGTGGCGGTGGATTTAGCATCTCCTTTCAACGAAGACCTCAAAGTAAAAGTCTCATGTCAAGGATCTGGTATGCCTGTGAATTTATCCCGGGAAATAATTTGCAAAAGTGGGAGAAAATATCCTTATTCTATTCAACTTACTCAAGACCAATGGAAAATATTACTTAACATTAAAGATGACATTTTATCTAGTGTAATTCAATTGAAACTTGAAGAAATTGATTTTTTATCTGCATATTCTAAACAAACAAGCGCTTCTACTTTAGATGCTGACCTGGAATACATCAATTTATTGAAAGGCCATTTGAGAAAAGTTATTTCTAAAAATCTATACGATTTCAATCATCTCGGGCAGTATAAAGATGGCGAAAGGGGAAACACTGTCGCTTTATTCAATGAAAGTGCAATGGAATTGGACATTG
>JAPDSC010008231.1:0-25420 GCA_026290005.1 Latrodectus geometricus | reverse complement strand
TATATATATATATATATATATATATATATATAGTTTACTCCATTTTTAAAAAAAAAACAATTGATGTTAAAACCACATATTCTGATTTTTTTGGGTTTTAATTAAAAAAATGTAATCCCAAAATAAAAACTTAAATTTGGAATTATTTTCTCTTTTTAATTTAAATCCTAATAATAAATGAAATAAAATGAAGCCGAAGTTAAAAATTTTAATGTAAGAGAACTTAAATTAACAATTTACAAAATATATATTTTTAACAAATTTAATAATTAATTATATAAATAGTTTAAATAAATATATAAGACAACCGATTTTAATTTTTCAAAAGATGCCCAATGTTGATATAAATGACAAAATTATTTTTTGATGCGTAAGAAAAAATAATATATTGAAACATGATGAAACACTTATGTGTGTCGCAAATAAAATATGATATTGCATATTGTTGTAGTTGCTGATACTATGTTTTTAAATTAATATTACATAATATGAATAGGACTGATTTAGAAAAGGCAAGTTCTTATGCATAAGGTTAAAAAATAATTTTTTTAAAAACAAAACATAGATGTGAATAAAAGAACTGGTACGTCATGTAATTACAAAATCTATAATTTTGTTTGTAATTTAAATTTAAAAAATATTAAATCAAAAATGAAAATACCGGAAAAAATAATAATCTAAATTAGAATGTGGGATGAGTTGCTAACATTTTATAGGATATAGAACCATAGATCGAGAAATCTTATATTAATCTATCAAAAAACATTAACATATAATTAACATTATGTTAAGATTTTTTATAAGAAATTCGAATATTGTTTAAATCTAAAGTTACAGTTAAGATTGGTTGCATGCATATCTGTAAAGTAGGATATTGTAGTGAAAAACTAATGAACTAGCTAAACATATTATTTATTCAAATTATACCTTGCACTCATTATTGTTTCAAGATCCTTCATAAAGAGATTATTGGTGAACTTTTAAAAAAGAGAGAGAGATTTTGGTGAACTAATGAACTAGCTAAACATATTATTTATTCAAATTATACCTTGAACGCATTATTGCTTCAAGATCCTTCATAAAGAGATTATTGGTGAACTTTAGATTATTCAGAAAATAATGTAATAACGTAAGGAAGAATGTTTCTACAAAGAAGAAGAAAGGAAGAATGTTTCTTCAAAGAAGAAGTAAGGAAGAATGTTTCTAAAAGGGATATACCAAACATACTATCTACTAATATGTATTTGGGTTACTATGATAATGAGAATATCTGATGTCTAATTCTACATCCTTCCTTCTGTATTTAAATATCACTTAGGAAAAAAGCATTGGTATTCTTAGCATGCAAGAAAGGCGTAATTTTTAGATGTCATAGAAAAAGCCTATCCTTAAGAGGCATCTACTAAGTTAAGCAATCCAAACTCAACAGTAGCTTTTGTGATTAAGAAATGGAAAGTGAAAAATGACAATCAAAATGACTTTTGACCCAGTTGACTTACAAAATAGAGTCATAGAAATCTACTATCAACAATACCAAACCAATATGCAGACACCAGAAGTTCCAACAAATATCCAGGGCTGTTGTTTCGATAAATATCATCCTCCATCAAGCACGACTGCTTGGTTTCCATGATCGTATCACTGCCCATAATCTTTGATTATGAAATCGAAGATGATCCGTAGATGAGTGGAAACAGATTCCCTGGATTGATGAATCCAGGTTTGGCATGTATCAGAATCTTTTGTACTTACAGTAAAGTTTGATAGAAGTAGAATTATAGTCTGGGAAAGCTTCTCGTGTTATGTGGGACACGAGATCTTAATTCATGGTAGACTCAACAGCCACTTCTACTCCACTATTCTAGACAATAACGTGCTTCCTACGCTGAAACAATTTTATGGGTTGGATATTGTTACTTCTAATATGACAATACCACTTGTCAAATTGTGACGTCCAGCATTGGTTGATATGCTTACAATGAGAAAAACTGATTAGACTAACTCACCCAGAGTCCAAACTTCAATCCTATAAAACACTTCTAGAATCAGTTGGATTACCGAATTAAGGAGTGCAGCAAACGTTTAAAATCGCTTAGAGAACTTACATGTTTTCTCCAAGCTGGGTAGAAGAAAATACTAATGTCCATCCTCCAAACGTTTGTGGAAAGCATGTCCATGATAGTTACGGCTGTAATTGCCTCACGTGGGAGCTCTACTAACCATTAATTATTTATCTTTCCCTTTTATCACAGGTGTTCAAATACTTATTCATAGATAATGTATAACGCAGAGTAAACAGGTGAGCACTTACGTGGATTCGAAATAAAATTATTTTGCACCTGTGTCATAAATTTTATCTACTTTACATTCCATTGTAAAAGGATTATGAAAAGATTGCACGAGTAACTCATAATGCAACTCATTACGTCATTTCACTTCTTATCAATGAATCTTTTGAAATCTCACCACATTAAAACTTAAATGGAATACAGAATATCAATAAATGGTTAATTCAAAGCATAAGAAACTATTAGCAGTCTAGAAATATTCTTAATAATTTAATGGATCTCTTGTGAAAGAAATGTGGGGAGCAATTACATACTCACGGATTTTTGTTACTTCTAGCTTAGAACTAACGAATTAAAATTTTTATTCATAGGTCATGTTGTGAATTGTTTTATTTGTGTTATCGCAATTATGACTTGGTTTGTTAAGGAGTTTGTTTTCGTTATCGGAAAGTAGTGAATTCGAATCCCGACAGAACCAAAGATACTTTGTATTTCTTAGTGAATACAACGGATATTTCGTTGAATCGTGCATACAATTTACGTGATGTAGCGACGTTATTGGAAGCTGCAGCACTTAAATTATATCGGGGTCTCAATATTCTGCATGTGAAATATCTCTGAGGGAAGCAAGCAAAATGTGGAAGTTTTCTGTTTGGCCCCTGCTTTTAAAACATGAAAATCCATCTACAATTGAGGTCACAATGTCATACACACTTGGGACTCCACTAAACAACTTCCGTCTCTTCCGCTCATTGTAGTGCTGAAAAGATGGATAAAAAATTGTACATACATACTTAAAGGATGAGAGAGGACTCCATACTGTACCATTCGGTTACCGAGTTTAGTCCACTCATCACCATAGGAAAATTCAAAAGTATAATAAAATACGACAAGAAAACGTTATGTACAAATAAAGTGTACAACTATTGTGCGTCTGCAGAGTCTTTGATTATAAAGACTCTAAAATTCCTTATAGACACAGATTGGTAGGGAATTGGTAGGGAAAATGTAGTCATTTCAGTTGTGAAGTCTCTAACTAAAAGTTTAGGGTTTTTGAAACATAATGTGTTATAAGTCTTAGCGTGATGAATCGTCTGTGGAGCTGGTAGAAGGGGGGGTTCCTGTTCTTGCACAAATCGAGACTTTTTTCTGTAAGGTGCTTAGTGATTAAGGCCATGTAGGTGCATTGCTTGATGTAATGGAAGGGGTTGCCTTCTTTGCCACAAAAACAGAGAGATGAAGACTTTCTATCTATTCTTTTAAAGTAAGTTGGGAATGGACCATGTTCAGTAACGAAGCAATTTATGTACAGGTTAGAAGCCTCAGGCAATATAATAATATATAAAAACTAAGGTCAGGGGTAGGACATTTTTCATAGGGCCAAGGTCTATAGTAACCGCATCTGCTTTCTTGACTGAGGGTCGAATTGTGAGAAACATATGTCCCGGTTAGGTGGTCAATCTAATTCAAAACTCCCAATGCTTAGTTCCCAATCATGCTTGATACTCAATTTTATCCATTTACGGAAGGAATGAAAAGCTGAATGAGTCTTACTCAGTCCGAGGATTGAACTTCGGACCTGTGCCATGGGAATGAGAAGCGTAAATACTAAAATCTCCACCATCTAAAATGTTCGAAAAGCGATTTCAGTCCTTCTCTAACTTATTTTTTTTTTAGAAATAAACTTGTTTCATTGATCCAACTTGATAATAATCAAATATAGAAAATATTATAATATAAGTAAATTAATGCTTTTAATAGAAACCATTTATTTACACAATTTTTAGACGTAGTGTTTACTTTATTTTTCGTAGCGTTCAATAAATTATTGAAGATTTTATTTCTTATAAGCAAGGATTGGTGTTAACTTAACTTAAATATTTGAAGTTTATAATTTAAGATAAATTAAATAAAATTAAAATATTATTGAAAAACCTCAGTTTATTAGTTGGAGGAATATCAGGTGTGGTAGCAATTCTCATATTTATTTAGGAGGATGTTTGATAGTCAAACCAAAATTTCATATCGAACTTTGTGTTTAGTCGAATATCGTATCGATTTACGGCGTTGTTTATTGTCTAACAAGAACATGGTATATTTCTCGTTTAGAATAATTTCAGAAACTTTCTGCTGAATCTGAACTTAATTACTGTTAACGTATTATCTCTCTCAAAAAGAGCAAACCCTGTTCTTTCTCATTTATACCATTAATTAATTGAATATTTTCGTCATGATGGTATTAAAAACTAAAAACATGAAACTCATAAATTGATTATCGACATCCGATTTCAGTTGTAAATTACGTGGATTACTTCATTGTCTGATATTGATATCAGATATTTTCAAGCAATTGTTGAAATCATTGTTAAATCATGTTCGCTCCTAGCTTTATTTTAAACCAAGTCTTATAGTTGATAATCCCAATTAAGCATTCTTGTCTCAATTTTCACAGACATATTTTCAACGAACCAGCTATCACATATATCTTTTTCGTGGGGCTGGTATTAACTTTTGGAAGATAATATTTCCGTTCTATGCGATCTCAGCGACGCCTTATACATTATGAAATCTTGAAAAATATTAAAATAACTTCACACATGATCAAATTCAGCATTTGACGTAGTATATATATATATATCTGAAAATCACTGTGATCAAATGCGTCGCAACGAGATAACTTGAAAAATATTTCCACTTATTTCATGCTTGGAAAATGAAGCTATTACTAATCCTGCTTTTAGAAACGGTACTTCTCTACCAAGTGTCTGCACTAGAAAAAGAAGAAGGTGAGAATTTTTAAGTATATATATTTGCATTTATGAGATAATAAAAATAAAATTAAACCAAATATTGCACAATAAAATGCAAGGATACAAAGAAATGTGAAAGAATTTAATTTGAAATTCTTTTGGTATCAAATCAAAAGTTGCTTAAGAAATATGTTTATACACTTCTTATATATGAAATAAATTATATTAATTCAAAATAACGACACGAAATCTTAGTAAACATTTCCCAAAATTTGTATAGATTATATGCTTATACATATATTTTTAATTTTATATAATTAGTATTCTTAAGAAATGTTTTTTGTTAAACAAAATAATCATTTTTATCTAAAGTCCCTTATACAATTAAATATTAGTAAACAAGTTAAATAAGAGTAAACCTAGGCAACTGTGTACATCATCAGTATATATTAAATATAGGAAATAAAAAGTAAGATATTTTATACTGAGAGATTTATAAATAATTTCATAGAAAGATTTAATCACGTATTTTAAACTTTCATTGAAATCTATTGAGATATAGTTAAAATAACGCGTTTGAAATATATATAAAGAATGAACAAAAATGAAAAAAATCAACAAATGATAGAAATTTCCATGAAAATACTATTTATCCCTATTATTATTTACAACATTTTCTGAAAAATTACCTCTGAAAAGCTTTTCTTTTTTTTTCACAACCTAATTCTTAATTCTAAATTTCAAAATTACTTAAAATTTTACCAATATGCTTATTATAATGAATATTACCTTGAAGAAATTAAATATAGTTATTTGAGATTATAATGCTTTTATATCCTTTCTAAATAAGAAAAAGAAACATTAATATTCGTATAAGCTAAAAAAGGATAAAGTTATCTTTTTTGGGGGGGATATATTGTTAATATATATAAATTAATAAAGTTATATATATATATATATATATATATATATATATATATATACTTTGGGAAAAATTTGATTAATTTTTTCTATATTTCAGTTCCTGACAAATTAACCAAATTAGCAACATCAGTGCTCCAGCAAAAGTCTATGAATGATTCCATAATGGAAGCAATGTGCAAATTAGCACCAATGTTTTTTCCTTTATTTCAAAGGGAAGATGAAGATGTAAAATTTTATCTTTTTACTCGTAATGTTCCTGATACTCCATGTGATTTGCAGCCTACATATGACGCCCTTAAAAAATGCGATTTTGATCCAAGTCGGAAGACGAAGGTACTTGTACATGGATGGTCATCAAAACTTCCACACAATGATTTGCTAGTGGTGAGTAAAATATGGTACGCTTTGCTTGAAATGTGATTACGTTCTGAAATGTTCTAATTTGAGTTTACACAAATTGTAAGTATATTTTATTTTTACAAAAGCGCATGAATTGAAATTTATCATTCATGTATGTATATCTCTAAGTTGTCATTCATTATATTCAAATTAGTTTAGATCTGACTTGTCACAAGCTATAATCAATACGCTTGGTATCTTTAAAGAACATTTAATATTTTATTGAAACAAAGAAAAGTATTTTATCGTGTACCAGTTGAATTTATAGTTTATTTTGAATAAGTTTAAATTTATTGCTAGAACTATGGCTATTTTTATGCAATAACACAAATTTAATATGATTTAAGTTGTTGCCAATTCGCTGCTACTATTTCTTATTCTTTTTGCCCCTATTTTCTGGTTTTCGCACAAATATATATCCAATAAGTCTTGTTAAAGCTGTGAATTACTATTTTAACTAATATTTATATATTTACAGGTTATAAAAGATGAATTTCTTAAAGCCCATGATTATAATGTTGTCTTGTTTAACTGGACTGCATATACTCAACACGATTCAAACGACGCAGGTTATTTGATTACTGCTTCGTATACTATGCTGATTGGTATGAAAATAGCATCATGGGTAGATTACCTTCAAGTAAGTTATATACATAAATGCATTAAAAAATTCAGTTAAATGTACAGTAAAATAAGAAACTATATTATTTTTTCTAAAATGAATATGAGCTGAATTATATATTTTACATACGATATCCATAAATGAAATACTATTTAATAAAAATGTAACTGAATAATAATGAGGTTTCTGTGTATGTGTGTCAAATACTGAGTTATCATACACATTGGTAAATGATTCATATGATAACATGAGTGCAGAGTGTAAATTTCAAATTGATGAATTTTGTAAATTTTTTCTATAAGAAACTCTGTGGTTGTATTTTGTTAATTATTAAGGTACTTAAAATAATCTAACTTTTTTTTATCGGCTTTAAAATCACATTCTTCAATTTTCATCCATATTTTATTGTATAAAAGATAAGGTGAAAATATCCTTTAGGTCCCCTACTTGGCGCGCTTTCAAAATCGCCGATGCCAAGGTGAAAATTCTACCACTATTTCAAATGTGAAACTTAATTAGCGACCAATGTGAAGGTTTAATACAAAAGAGTAGTTAATGAGCATGCTCGAATAAGCGCTTCAAATTTGTTAGTTGGCGAAGTAGGGGATCTAAAGCGCAATTTAACCAAAGATAAAAATTGGTTGTCATCACTGAAGCAAAAATATCTATAGAAATACATACCTGAGCAAATAGATATCGACTTGTAAGCACCTTTTATACACAAGTATATTTGAGTGAGATGGTAACCGATTTTGTTTCGGTTTTGATAAAACCTAAGCATAAAAGATAATAAATATTCGGAATTTTTTCATATATGTTTAATAAAATTTAGATTGATTAAATATACTTTGTTTTGCAGAAAAACACTGGAGTTTCCCCGGACAATTTTCACTTTATTTCACACAGCTTAGGATCGGAAGTGGTTTCCTTTGCAGGAAAAGCAACTTGTCAGTTTGGACATATTACATGTAAGTTGTTAAATTGCACATTTAGGACACAGGAATAATAACCATAGAAAACTCATTTAACAAAGACATACATAATTTGAAGTATTTTGGTGTACGATTATATAATATAAATTTTATAAAGATATTTGATCATTTACATTTTTATCTGTTCTCATCGGCTTATGAAATCAATACTAAATATAACCAACAACTTTGGACAGAAATTTTTTTTAAGAGCAAAACAAACTGAAAAGGTCAACTAGTAAAATTTCGTATAATGAACCACATCTGTACATTTTATTAGATGTTTAATTTTCAAAATAGAAAAAACTACTATTGAGAATTCTAGTTTTTACTTGTAATAATTTTCATAAAAAACTTCTTCATTAAATCACCTTTGATTTTTCTAGTTTTTTTACATAAAAAGAAATTTGTGCCCATCCACAATGCAAGAATCTAGTGAATTATTTCATTTGAACAGAAAAAATCGTTCCAATTATGCCGCTTTTTTGGAATTTCATAAATCAAAAATTGCTTTCATACAAACAAAAATTTGGCTTATTTTTAAATATCATATGTATTTTTTAAATTTATTAAGTAAGGGTTATAATAATAATTCTTATATAATAAATAAGTCTTAATGGAAAGAAGATTATTATTATTATTATTTATTAAAAATGCATTTTTATTTGAAATTTAACTTAGAAAAATAGTAAAGTTAAAATAGTGCTATATATATATATATATATATATATATATATATATATATATATATATATATATAATTTATGGTATTATTTATGTTTAATAATTCATTCGGAATAATGATGATAATTATTTATTAAAAAGACTTATTACAAGAAATAAAGAAAATACTTTGGCTTTTATGAATAGTTGATTGTGGTTCACATTGAAAAATCTGAAATTCGTTTTGTTTCATTGTTCCAAAACATTTTGTAATAATTTCTCTTAAAATTATGCGAGCAACTGAAACGAAAGAAATCTGGTTTTACAATTTTTTTAAATTAAATAAATTTTACTCAATTTCATTGGAAAATCATTATAAGAATCTCTTATTAGCTTCGTTTGACGTAATTTTTTTCTGGTTTCATATTTTGGTCCTTTACTTAAACTCCAACAACAATTTCCACACAAAAAAGTTAATAATGAACATTATTTATGATATTTTGTTGTTGTGTGACAGCCAGGCTGGCAATATGGGGAGTGCTGCTCCACTTTTCCAACTGAATCATATTTGGTGTGGAGTCCGACTTCCTCAGAACACACATGCCATAGGTACCCGTTTATAGGGTAGGCAACCATTAACACACAAAGGAAGGACAAAGACAAGAAAGAGAGAGAGAAAGTACATCCATGCTCGAGCCAGGATTCAAACCCAGGTCCCACCCATCTGTAGTCAGGTACGCTAACCACTAGACAGGTTGGGTGGCATGATATTTCGTTATTTATGGATTGTGAAATATGAAAAAAAAGAAATTTTATACTTTTCTTAAATTTCCTTAAAATTAAAATTTTGAAAATAAGTTATATATATTTTTGTAACTAAAATAAAGAAATGCAGCATATTTTTCTAAAAAACAATTTACAATAAATCCATGTATTAAGCAAATATGCTTTATCTATTTCCAATGACCTATTATCATCAGTATCGGGTACTATTTTTAGATATTTATTATGAATAATCTTCAAGACTCTATCCCAAACTTTAAAATTGGATTCAATTGTATTATAAGTGAATATTTAATTTTTGATCACTATTTCAGTGCTTATTAAATTGAAAATGTGCTTATTTAACAATATTTTATATAAAAAATATTATATTTTCTGGAAAGTTAATTTGAAATTTTACCTCTTTGTTCATAATAAGGATAACTTCTGTGGTATTCGACAAAAACAAACATCCATCTGTCGTCTATTTAAGATTAATCTGCACGTGTTTTTGAAAATTGCTCACAATGCTCCTCTGCAGTCGATAAATAAACACTTAACAGAATTTTCAGAAACAAATTTGAAAATGTTTAAGTGGAATTACAAAGATTTGATAGTAAATCTTCAACTTAAGTTAAATTAATTTATATATTATTAAGATTTATATCGCAAATGTTCAGTTTATGTTTTGAAGTATTTCAATTTACTTATCATTTTCAGTTGCATGCATTGAGCATGACTTTTCACAGTTATTTAAAAAATATATAGTTATTATTAAAAATGTACCTATATTTTATATTTTACATGGTTTCATTTTTGACACCATTTCGCATATAAATAATATATTCAAAATTGTTTTGATTTGGGGTGCAATAGTAGAAATGTAATGCTAATATAAAACACTGATTTATTTTGTTTAGATTTAGATCCTGCTGGAGTTGTTTTCAGATTCTTCCCATCATATTTTAAACCAACGTATACAGATGCAAAATTTGTTGAAGCAATCCACACGAGTGCAGCAATAGTTGCTACTAAAGGTAATAATATCAAAAAGTATTTTCAAGATAAAAAAAAATATATATATTCGCTTAAAAACTGTACAAGAGAAAAGAAAGGAATTAAATTTTTTACTTTTATAAATTTCATATTCAGTTATTAATGTTAATATGAACAATTATACTCATATTATGTTTCACGGCTTTAATTTGACGTTATGAATAAATACTGAAACATTTGGCAAACTTCATCAGAATTTATACAATTATGGAAAACAGCAAAGATTACTCATAAAGTACAACAATAAAGATCTGACGACAAAATAATGAAAAACTTAAATTGATGTAAATTTTTTTAATGTCGGGCACTGGGTGACTAGATCCGTTGCTCACAACAAAGTTGTAAATTGCTATTCATTGTAGCGTTGACCAGTGGCACCAGTGAACCAAGTCTGTACGAGTAGCATTGCCTACGTCGCACCACCACAAATCCGCTTATAGGGAGGGCCAGATTCATCCATCATCTCAGAAGAAGAAAGGACAAAAATACACAGAGAGAGAAAGGAAACGTCCATGCCCAAACCGAATTCGAACATGGGATTGGCCGTTGGACGGTAAAATTGATGTAAATTCAACTGCAAATATATGAAAATTATGCAGAAAAGTTACACATAATAAAACAAAGCCTTAATTTATGGAAAGAACATTGATTTAGATCGAAAAACAAGTTTGAAAATCACATTTTGCCCTTCAGTTTTTAGATACTGATACCTGGTTATCGTCAACATTTTTCAACTGGTTCCGATACTTCAACATTTACCTATTCATACAGATTCTTATTGCAACAATAGAAGCTAAAGTAGGATTTTAATCCTTTATGAAAATTATTCATAAAAGATACAATTTATTAATGACCATGATTTAGGTGGCTGTTATTGTCTTGTGCTAGCTAGGCTAGCAGCATGGAGTTTGCTGTTCCACTTTTCCAACTGAAACGTAATTTGGTATGGAGTCCGACTTCTTCAGTACTCACACATGCCACAGATACCTGTTTATTGGGTAGGAAACCATTCACAATCCATTTATACAAGGAAAGGACAAAGACAGGAGAGAGAGCACACCCATGCAGAAACCATGATTCGAACCTAGGTCCTCCCCATTCCCAGTCAAGCAGGCTGATCACTGGACAGAATGGGCAACAATGGTTTTGGTGTTTAGTTTAATTATATATGTATATCCGAACATATATAAACTGCGTTTTCCTCTATGCATATTTTCTTTCTATAGGATACGGCTTTCTGTTACCATTAGCTGATATAGATTATTATCCAAACGGGGGATCACACCAACCACAATGCCAAGAAGGTGATACATTTGAGTATACATATAGAACTGTGGCCACAGGTTTGTTTACTAATGTTTGCTTGCTTATAGTAATTTTAATTAAATACTCTTTATATATATATATATTATAAAGTTTTATAAAAAAATTGTTAATATTTCATTAACGAGAAGTTAACTTATGGTGGATTTTAAATAACAACTGAAAATTTAAATTAGAAAATAATCGTTCCAACAATAAACATGAAGGAAAGATAAATTTTTTTTATAGTTGTTATTTTTTTAATAATTCGTTTTAGTGCAATATTCTCAATCATTGTTAACTTTCATTTTTACCGCAAGTAATTAATTAGATAGTTATATATTGTTTCTGAAGCAAAGTAGAGCAATTGATGCTGATAAAAATGCCAATAAGTAATACTTTATTTCTTGATTTTTAAATCATTATAAATTTCGGTAATACTTAAACTTGTTTCATGTGATCACTTAAAAAGCGCAGGATTTCCTGAATTATATGCACCCAAGAAACAATAAAAAAAAGTAAAATGATGAAGCAAAACATATTAAACTTTAAAAAAAAATAGATGAAAATATTTAAATTTAAATGCAGTAGCACAAACACTAAAATACGCGGAAAGAGAAGCATAATATTACATGAATCAAAATATTAAACATACATTTTCGATGCTAATTATTTTTACAATTAGGTTTATTCTTCTATGGCGAAATAAATTAGTTTCCTTTCATAATTTAAATTTAGTACACATTTTTACCAATTTTCATTGATAAGTTAAATAATTAAATAATAAGAAAGAGAAAACATTTTTGTTATATATATATACACACACATATATATAATATAGTATTAAATGCTTTAATATTAATTTATAACTAATTGATTTAAATTTTGCAAAATGTACAAAATTAGGGAGTTTAATCCCTATAAAATATATATATTTTTATGCAACTTGTCTTTTAAAATTTTAATATATTCGGTCTTAAAATTCAAAATCTAATGCTTTGTATATGAATAATATATCGTATATGACAAAATAAATGCTTAGTTAATGAATAATATGAATATAATGAATTCAATAATGAAAATCATAGGAATACAATTTCTATCATTTCCAATTTTTCTGTACATATTTTCATATTACCCGCAGTTTTATAAGATGACCTTGACTGATGACGAACACATTTGTACGTAAAATAATTAACATAAAAATTATTGCTTATATTCAGTTTTTATTTGAGGCAAAATGCTTTTGATTTCTAAGAAATTATCGAAAATGTATATAATTTTTATCTAACAGCAAAAACAATTTTTGTGTGACAATAAGATTTATTTAAATTCAAAATTAATTATTTTTATTTTAAATTAGTACCTTTAAATATAAATTATTCTCTAAATCAAAAAAAAAAAAAACATCATAAAACTATAATATATATTTTAAGAGAAATATTGATAAAGAATACACATGGAAGATAAATTGTTCGAGAACTTTTTAAATATTTTGATGGTAATTTCCCTATAAATTCAAAATAGATGTTCATTTATAGTTACCGTTATTACAATATAACGGTTACAGTTATGTATAACTGTAACTATAAAATAGATATATATTTATAGTTACAGTTATATAATTATGAGTAAATTCAATATATCAAAGAAATAAAATTTATTTGATATATTGAATTTACTGATAATTCTGCTCTTTCTGTGACAATATTTTAATTTATACGCTTATTATTTATAAACATTATGGAATTTATAAAACATTGTAGGAAGCATGTAAGAGTGTAGTAAGCGTTTTATCTGAGGAATTTGAGAGTACAGACATCGAAGATTTTCTGATTCCCCAGATAATTCAAAAATATATGAAAAATCATCATAAAGAATTTAAAGCACACAGAAACATAAATATGGAAAATATTTTTTTTTATCTTCCTAGAAATTAAATAGATTTAATTTTTCAGAAGTCTCGCAAATTTTTTTTTTTTTTTTGTGTTGAATAATTTTTTCTGTAAAAGAGATAGACATTTTTTTTAATTTACTCTTCGTGGATAATCTACAAAGAGATTATCTGTTCATAAATAAACTCACTGCAGTTGAATATGCATGTTAAATATGATAATTATGGACAAGACTTTATGATTTCATTTATGTAAATGATAACAGTATAATTAAGTATTTGAAAAAATATCCAGAAAAAAATTAGTAATGTATTTTTAAGAAAATATGTTATATTTATAAAATCTTTTAAAATTAATATTGTTGAACTTTAAAAAACTCCCTAATATAGTTATATAAATATGAAATAAAACCTATTACCTAACATTTTAATCCTAAAAGATTTTATAACATGCTATTAAATACTTAAAGAGATATTTAAAGATAAAAATTACTTAAATTCAAAAAATACTTACAAAATTAAGTTCATACTTTATTCTAACTTTCAGTTTACCATGCGTTGATGTATTTTTATATGGTAATAAGTATAAATAACAATGCCAGAAAATAATTACTTTGGAAAAATATTATTCATAAAATTAACATTTCTTTTTGTTGTAATTTTTTTTACAGTTAACTCCTCATCAACAAAGATTAGTTGCAACCATTATTCCGTCATTCATTACTACTTAGCAAGTTTCAAGAAAAAATGTGATTTTTCAGGCCTCATTTGCGATAGTTATGATGATTTCCAGAAAGGAACATGCAAAGACGGAGACACTGTTAAATGTAGAATGGGTTTTTATTCTAAAGAAATTCCTGGATTAAAGCCAAAATCAAAATGTTACCTGACAACTTCTAAAACTGCCCCTTACTGTCATGACAAATCTTGAACAAAGCCTAAGAGCTATTGAAAATATAAATATCTCTTCTTAAATAATCTTGTAATTCTTAATATCTGTTCTCTTGTAATTCTGAATATTTTGTGTGCATTTTCTGTGATTTTTTAAATTTTATTTTGACATTTGTTTTCTGATGCATACATGTATCAAAATTCAAGTCTCTATGCGTAAGATCTTTTCTTTTGTACATTTAATAAATAATATACTTCCCTAATATCTAATAATAATTTACAAATAATATGTTTCCGTGAAAGGTTGAACTATTTTCAAAACCACAGGAAAAACAATGATCCCTGTATCGTCTTTTCTCTTTTCCTGTGGGTACATTCGCATAAGA
Organism: Latrodectus geometricus; assembly: GCA_026290005.1. Taxonomy (NCBI): domain Eukaryota; kingdom Metazoa; phylum Arthropoda; class Arachnida; order Araneae; family Theridiidae; genus Latrodectus; species Latrodectus geometricus. The sequence goes on along the minus strand of JAPDSC010008231.1, from coordinate 10,512 downwards.
TTGTGGTTGATTTACTATTTGTCCAAAATAGACTTGCTTACAAAATTTAGTTTACGAATGAGAAGACTACTTTAAAAAGAGATCACATATTTCTTGCACACATTAATCAATCTGCGAGTATCCAAGTTTTTTTAATTAAATAGATTTTACAAAAGAGTTACTTTATATCTTTATATATATAATTTTATACATATTATATCTTTATTTTTGTAATTTACTTATAAAAATAAAAAATGTGTATATGAAGTAGGTTTTTTATTTACAAAACTAAAGAATATGTACTACACATACACATAGATTCGTAACAACACAACTTTTAAAAATATAGTTTTTGAATTGATTATTTAAAAGTTTTAGAGATTGATTAAATGATTTGCATAATTTTATTTTTGAGAATTTTTGTTTTATTATGTATACAATAAAAATATGTACATGAGAAAAGTATCAACATTTATGCATTCTATTCTATTCTATTATTTTAATTTGCTGTTAATTGTGACTGCCTGAAATAAAATTTACTTTTCCTGATTTTGAATGCCTTATTATTCATTTTGCATTAATTTGTTATTATTGATGATAAAAATCAGATTTTAATTATGTGTTTCCCGCTTACCACGAATGTAAGATTTTTAAAATGTTGTCAAGCATGCTTGGTAATCAGTTTTATCAACCCATATACATTTATATATATATATATATATATATATATATATATATTGAAATTGATTTTATAAAAATGGAAACGCTGAAGTAATTCGAAGTTGATTTTCGACAATTTTGTGTATTACTAATAATATAATAAAGAAGATTACATTATCTCATATTTAAGTTTCATACGAATTACTTATAATCATGTTATGCAAATACCAAAAGGGAAATAACAGTCAAAAATAGATTTACTGCTTTAAATATTTGAAAATGTTTCAATTTACGCTAATATGGTGTATTATAAAAATCTCACATTATTTTCTCTTTTAAATCAAGTATTATATGTAATATACAAAAATATGTAATATACTAATATGTAATATACAAAAAATGTTAAAACAGCAATATTTCAGAAATAAAAAATGTTAATAAGAACAAATTAGTTATCTTCAAAATATAAGATAGATATACCGGACTTTTTAATTAGTAATAAAAAGTTAATTTGTGTGATACGATAATTTCATTTTAAACTATTGTTTAAAAAAACTTAATAAGGAAATGAGATATTATTTCCATGTAATATATTAAAAAGCAAGAACTCGGCAGAATATAAACTTATTAAAACATTTTGTGGAGGCAATTTCTGGTAAATTATTTTCAAAATCAACTCAACCTTTTTTAATTTTAGAATTTTTTATTCTTTTATGTGAAATTTTTATCCAAATTTATGTGATTTGTAGAAGTAATAAAGAGTAGTTTAGGACAAGGATCTTAGAACTCATTTTATAAGTTCAATTAACACTTTTAATTTTTCATGATTCCTAAATTTTTTAAAGTATGAAAAAAACTAGTTTCTTTTGAAAAATGTTTTTACGAAACTTTATGTCTGTAAAAAAGACCATTTTCAGATTTGAAAAATATGTAAGTAGAAACTCATAAATTACTCTTTTGACGAAATCAGATGATATTGCATATTGTTTTAATACGAGAATCATCTTTTTAAATTGGTATGTATGTAATCGATTCAAAAAAGATCAAATTTGAAAAATTTAAATATAGTTAAGAAATTTCAAAAAGTATAAATATAGTTAAGTAAAAATCTAAATAGAAAAAAAAACGAATACGATAAATAGCTAGTTAAGTTCAATAACTAATAAGTATATAACTCAAAATTGAAATAACAAAACAGAAATTAGGACATATCAAACTTTCACAATCTTCTCCATTAGAATGATTGATGTGTTTTTAACTTTCAGCAAAATTCGATTACCAATTTTCAATTAATCATTTGTTCGTCCATAAAAGAAGTATAGATTTAAAAACGTATTGACATGATAAGTGAGATTTTTTTTACCTACTAAATTCAAATACTGCTTCAATCTAAGAATAGAATAATATAATTAAACTTAATTGTGAGTAAATGCCCATAGAGAATATATGACAGTAAACAGGAAAACTTGCTATGAATTTAAACTTCATGTAGAAAGAATATAGAATATTAAAGGATCAGATACTGATAAAATATCAAATATTGGGGAAAATGTATCATATTACTTATGGAATAATACTATATATTAAAAAAACATAAACCTAGTGATATTCAAAAGCAAAAAGACTAGTACTTAACTAGACCTCAAAAGAATTTTTTTTTACTTGCCGTGATTCTTTTCACACCTATTTATTTACTTATTTACTGATTTCAGAAAAAAGAGAATCCGAAAGAGTTGCATGTACAACTCTCAGGAGAGAAAGGTAAGCTATCGCATTATCTCTCTACTTATCCTCTGATAGCTTATTGATAATTTATTACATCATACTATTCTAATATAATCTCTTTTTTAAATATATTTTATGCAAAAATTTAACGTTTTGGCTAACATTTTGTTATACATCATGATTTAGAGTCATTTAACTGATATTTGTCTTGTTTTTGTGCACTGGTAGTAATGTCTCTAATTTTTTAATTTGTATCTTTTATTTATTAATTTTACAATATTTTAAGATTCTAAATATTTTGCTATTCTAACTTATTTTAAATTTTCCCGCCATAAGTTATAATTCCTCAGCTATTTTCAGTCAAATTAATAATACTTCATTGCAGTTAAATGTGAAGAAATTCATTGCGTCCACAATCACAGTGAGGTTGTCATGGTTACTTAGCTCTCAAAAACTATTAATAAATGGGAGTGGTATCAAACGAGTTTTATAGCTTTTTTATTGATAAATCGAGATTATAACTAATAAAACCGAGATTATAGGCCAAAATTGAAGATTAATTGATAGTTTATCAATGTGTTTTCTTTTTTTTGCAGATTTAATTTAGTTGTACGATTTAAAATTAAGTTCGCACTTCTATTACATACTAATTTGAGGTGGGAAACATTCGACAACTGACGAATAAAGCTTTACTTTTTCAGTCATCTGTTTGGTTAGATTGCATGTTGTGGAATAATATGACATATTTATGTTTTTTTAAGAAACTTCCTTCAGAATCTGAACATATAGAAAATTTTTTGATGTTTTCACTTTACTTCAAATATTTCTTGTAGATAATATATTAATTATAGAAAGCTGTTATCATCTCGTTGTTTGGAGTAAATATCTTAAGAACCCCTTTCATAAGCAATTTTCAAACTCAGACCATACACCGATTTTATTTCCGTCGTTGAAATAGATTTGTTTTTCGTTTCCTATAAAGATATGATTTAGAAAATGACAGTTTCTGTGAAAACTAAATATATGATTAAAATCAATCAATCAACGTCATTATTTTTTGATGGTATCTATATGGTATCCAGATTAGGAATTTGGAATTTTAGATCTATATGTTCTCAAGTCTATAGGACGTATATTTTCAATAAACAGAAATTCTCATGTAAATTAATCTAAAACACAGAACCTAGATTTTCTATAATTACCTAAAATACTCTGTACTAAGATAAAACTCATAAAAAACTTTAAAATTACTATATCATACTTCATTAGAGTAAATTCTGTAATTACTTTATTGTCTAATATAGTCAGGTGGTATTCCAACACAATTAGAAGAATTGATGATAGCTCGAATAGACTTTTTCCTAAACAAAATTCAAACTGTACAGTTTACAACAGAATATTCAAGTGAAACATTCTTGCTTTATTCTTCAAAGGAGTATTTTCAACTCTCTTTTAAATAAAACAAGACACATTTGTTCTCATTAATACCACTTATTAAATACATTTATTAGTGGTACTGGTATGAAAAAATTAGAATATAATATTTCCATTCCACGTCATTTCGTAAACTTTCAGTTGTGTTCTTTTGGTTGTTGCAAAATCCTACTTCCCTGTACCTAGTCCATAAAATTTAATATTGTGAAATTTTGAAAAATAATAAAATAATTTCACACATACTCAACTTTTCATCATTTGACGCAGCATATATATTTCGCAAAATCACTGTGAGCAAATTATTCTTGAAGAGGAAAACAGAAGAGAAAATCCTTTCCCCCAATTTATAAACGAAAAATGAAGTTAACAGTTTTGTTTTTAGAAACGATAGTTCTATTCCTAATGGTGACGATTTTCCAGAAAGGTAAGATATTTTATTTTATTATATATTTTTCCATGATTTAAATTTTTAAACGAATTAAAATTATGCTAAGATTTGTATAATATTATGGTTGTGATATTTAAATCCAAAAAGAATGAATTAATTAATTTGACATTCTTCCGATATTATTATTATAATATTTAATTCCAAGAATAGCAAATCATTTGACATCCTTCCGCGATGTGTCAAATATTAACTAACATACTTATTAAATCATAAGGACAGACTGTTATTAATTTAAGATAATTTAAGTTTTAAAAATAATTTAATAGCCAGAAACTTTGGTAATATTATTCTAAAATTTACACATTATGTTTTTAAGTTTTTCATTTTTGTAGGTAAGGGGATTTTGAGTAATATTTCATTTTCTAGTTAATCGAGTTATCAAGATTCATCTTGATAACTTGATAAATAAAATATTTTTTTCAATAAAAATGTTTTTATTTAAGAATTAAAGTATTTAATAGTAATATTTATATATATATAAAAATATTAAATCATTTGATTTGACAGCTTTTAATGTAACAAATATTAATTGATAGATTTTTTCAATAGAAAGATATGTATATTAATTTAAAAATAATTTAACCCTTCTTTGCATAGTGGTGGAAATTTCCATCATAACTTATAATGCCCAAAAATTATATAAAAGAACAAGTTCACTTTAAGTTGATCGTGTTTGGACACCTTTTTAATGTCCATTGCATAAAAAGAAACATAGCTGTCAAAAATAAACAAGTGTCATTATCAGTGAAACGAGCTTAAAGTTGTCTCATTCCGCTGTTTGTTGTAGTTGCAATAAACGTATGATTTCGTTTATAATTTTGTTTTATTATATTAGAGTTTCTATTGCTAAAAAATTGAAAATGAGTGGAAGAAAGGTTTGTAACACGAGTTTCTGTTATTTTCCTCTTTTATTTCTATTTAGTACTAAGCTAATGATCTAACTTTGGATGATGATGAAAATTTTTAGCATATTGTTTTTTGCTAAATTTATACTATAAATATATACTAAGATTTTTTTAACCATTTTTCCTTTAGTTTTGAACATGAATTATATCAACTTGCTTTATTTCACCAATAAAGAAAAAATCATGCAAAGAAGGGTTAACCACCCAAATTTCTCTTAAGTAAAATTGGCTTAAAATTTATTTATATTGTATATTTATGTTATATTTATTTACTTTATATAATTGACATTTTTAAACAATATTTCATTTTTTACCTAAGCAACATAATTTTAAATATAAAATTATTTTATTTAAAAAGTAACTTTATAAGAACTATTTTATACAACAAAATGTAATCATTAATGGAATTTAAGACAGCTATACATTTCGCAAACGAAAAAGTTCAATCAATATTCTGTCTCAGTGTTTCCCAAAGTGGGGACGCGTACCCCTAGGGATACAATAACAATTTGATAGGTGTACAATTAAGGCAAAAGTCAACCGCGCAAAACGACGTGATTGTCCCAAATGAAAGCAGGTCCAATTGCAAAGCTAAATTTATTACAAAAGAGATTTGGAAGTGGAGACGTAGACTCATCTTCTCTTTCTTCATGCGTTTAAAATAAGTTCGGCAGTTACACTTGATGATGATACTCTGAAATTCATAACACAGCATTTGAAGAGTTTGCAAATAGGTTTTAAAAACTATTTTCCTGATTTAAACTAAATATTGAATGGATAAGAGATCCATTACACAACATGCATGGCAGAAGATTTGACACATGCAGAAGAAGAGCAATTGTTGGAATTGGCTTCAAGTAAAATTTTTGAAAATTAAACATAAGAGCACATTAACATGATTCTGGTTACAAATGCAACATGTGTATTTGGTTTTAACAGAAAAAAGTTCTAAAATACATCTTGCCTTTTCAAACTTCATATTTATGTGAAGTTGCTTTTTCAGCGTTTGTAAAGATTAAATAGAAAATAAAAAACAAACTATTCAACATAGATCCGCATCTGAGATTAAAATGAACAAACATAGAAATAAAGACGATATATCATCTCAGGACAAATAATTATATGCTTTTTTGTATGTCACAAAAAAGAAAAAATAAATATATTTTTGATTGGTATTAAAATGCATCCATTTTTTTGACGAGAGATACACAGCGTTACGAAAATTACAAAAGTGTATTTTCAAAACGCTAAGTACGTCAAAAGTTTGAAGACGCTACTCTACCCTATTCAGAGTTTTGTTGAAATATATAATGAAATCAAAACATTTTTTCAGAATCTATCAAATATAAAAGAAAAAGAAAAAATAATGTAAAATGCATAAAATAACAATAAATATTAAATATTAGATTATTAATAAATTTTTTCATTATTTACAATTTTTGAACTTTCTTTTATTATATACATGTAAAAATTTCTGATTTTGAAAGCTTAATTCGCTATCGCAAAAATAAAAAACTCTAAATATTCACATTTTAACCGATATTTATTAAGTAAAATTTAGCAAATGTGTTTTTATAAAAACTACTATAAAGGCAATAATTAATTGCCTTTAATAATTATTTTTGAAACGTAGGTATGTACCAAAATAAGAAAAATAATTAAACAAAAATCGTACAAAATAAAAAATATATATTCATATTAAAATAATATTGCTAAATGCTAAACGTTGTGGATTAAATTAAAAATACTCTTCAAAATTTCTACCTAATTTTTTTTAATATTTTTCTGTGAGCTGTCTAACTGTTTAAGGTTAGTATAAGGCCTTTCAAATGCATCTATGTTATTGGCTTCCAGAAGGATCTTTTGTAGATTGTGGACCCGATTCACGTACCATAAAGAAGGAAATTAGAGAATCCCCAAGCAATTTCCCTGCCAAATAAGCGTGGAATAGACAGAAACATTGGCCATTCTCCGTTATTCCACATTTGCTGAAATATAACCAGGGATCTTTCGTTTGGAATAGTGTTGTTCTATAACTGGGTATGCAGTGAGCTCTATTAAAAAATACAAAAAAATTAATGTCGAATTTCGTTTTATACTTATATAAAAGAAATCCTTATTCTTCTTGTCCACTGATTTTTTTTTCTGTGATGGATTAAGAACGGCTGCACGGAATGGAATAAAAATTAAATCGTGAATTTGATCTTTGAATTTAAATAAAATTCCATGTTCCACCCATTTCAAAACTTCAATTACAACGTTTGTAATTGATTTAGATGATATTTAATCTGAATCTGAAATCTGTGTAAAAGTGCATATGCCATATGTAGATAACTTAAACGATACAACATTCAATCCAATTACTCCCCTTACTTCAAAAATAGTGTCGTGTGTTTTTCATTACATTTGAAATTATCATTTATACCTAACCATCAGATGTAGAAAAAAAATTATTTAAGAAATCCTATCCTCCATTCTTTCTTTATTTTCACAATTCTTGTTTAAAAAATTATTAATATTTATTTTTTTTATTTTTGGGGAATATTCCTTTTATTCTCTAAAACTCCCCAATCTTAAAAGACTAAAATTGACTCATAAAAAATATCACAATGAATTCAATGTAACATTTTAAACGAGTTATACAAATTTGACACTCACCGAGTAATTTGTTTACATTTCAGTTAATGCCAGTGTAAATTCACACATTCAAAAAAGATCAACATCTAAAACAAACACCTTATCTTGCAAATTGGCATCTTTAATATTTCCTGCTTTACAAGGAGAAGATAAGAGCGTAAATTATCTTCTTTACACTCGTAGTAATAAGGAAATTCCATGTGATTTGCAACCAACAGAAAATGCCCTCAAGAAATGCAATTTTGATCCAAATCTTAAAACAAAAGTAATTGTACATGGATGGCTATCAAAATTTTCACCTAATGATATGAAATTGGTAAGTAAAATATAATATCTTAATTAAAATATAATTATATTGTGTGTGTATTATATTTAGATAAACTATATTCTTAAAACTTCATTCTTCTAAATGAATTTTAAGTGAAAGAATTCATTATTTTTTTTAAATTACATAAGCTACAGTTAAAATGTTTAAAATAATTTTTAAGGACCATTTGGTGTTCTATTTAAATAAGGGAAATATATCATATTGAATCCCAATTAACAGTGGGCAGATCATGTATTGACATAATTTTTTTAATTTAAAAAAATTAAAGGAAAACTATTTAACTCAAGATAATGCTGATTCTGTGTTACTATTCGTTGTTTGTTTTTATCTTTCTAGAAAACAAATCCATCCTTAGTAAAAGCTTAATATTTTTAAAGAAAGTTAACTTAAATGTTATGTTAAGCATCATGCTGTAATATCAAAGATTTCTATTCTTAAAGCATTAATCTGAACATAGAACTGGTGGTAATCTTAAGAACAAGAGGGCCGATATGAGGTATAATTTTAATAATGGAATATAAAGCCATGAGAAGACAGCTCTACGGTGTTTTTCGAGGATTTATATTGCAGCTTGTTTAATAATAGCTAGTAAAAAAAATAAAGGAAGGATTTAATTGAGAGACAGATATTTCAATAAATTACTTCCTACATATCTACCTATAAGCTGATAGAAATTTCTTGGATTTTAATAATTTAATTAAAATCCAAGAAATAATCCAAGGATAAAAATATTTTATTTTCGACTTTTAATCTAGCGATTAAAGAAGTCGAGTCCATTAATTATTTACATTAAGAATGAAAATAATTTCAATCTATATAGATATGGCTCAAATTAGTACTAGGAAATAAAAGAAAGATAGAAAGATAATGATTATTCACACTTTTGCAAGTTGATATGGAATTTTATAATCCAACTTTCTTTTGAATATAGCTCTTTCTTCCTTCTTGCAATTTAAATTTAAATGTGAATTATTATTAATATTATAATAGGTCATAAAAGATGGATACCTTGAAGCTGGTGAATATAATGTTGTCGTGTTTAACTGGACCTCGTATACTCAGCTTGATTCATCTGCTATTGGATATTTGATTTCTTCATCGTATACATTCTTAATTGGCATGAAACTAGCAGCATGGGTAAATTATCTTCAAGTAAGTCAAGTGTCTAACTGCAATCCAAATGTGCAAATAATAATCTTTACAAATTATTTCATATAATAAGTATAATGAATACCATGACTTGTGATCAATAATCTGAGTCGTAAAATTTAATAGATGCTTTTTGTAAGTGCTTAAGGAAAATTTTCCTCAATCTAACTATCAATTACTTCTCATTATTAAATTCTTAGAGTCACTAAAGTAACTTAAATAAATATTTTAAGGCTGTATAGGTTATAATCATTTTTAAATCTCTATTTAAATTTTGAAAATTAATTTTTATTATTGCACCAACAAATGCCTTGATTACCTACAGAAAGATAACTTGATTACCTAGAGCAACTAGTAACCCAAATTAAGAAAACACCAACCAACCAGTGGACATCAAAGATATTTTGATGTAATCGTGCCAATGTCAATTTTTATGATGTATATATATATAATATAAAACAATAGATACAATGTATAGAAAAAGCAAATATAATATTAATCAATAAATAAGTATTATAGGCAATCATACCAGCGCAAAAGCGGCTTGATTATGCGCAGCTTTCACTTTGATTATACTTCGATATTTAATCTACATTAAACATTTTATAAACTACTTTAACTTCTTAATTTAACTTTTAAAATTTTTTCTTATTACTTTTGGCCACCATATTCTTCTGTGTTTGATACACATTCTTCTGTATTTGATATATTCTTCAGTATTTGATATATTTTTCTCATTGTATTGCTTTGTCTATGTATTGTTTTGCTTATTTTTCAATGTATTACTTTGATTCCATTTATTTCAATTTTGATATAGTTGTATTTTCTTCTTATGGCGATACTCTTCGGGGGAATAACACGAATATTTTTAGACCTTTGTCTTTCGTGTTTGTCAGAAAACGGTGTCTGTTTTGCATAGCTGACCATCATCCTGATGAAAATGTGGCCCCTATGCTCTTTCCTTAATTATATTATATTACATTGTTTATCTTGATTTTTCCTGATTTTATCTTATTGTTTTTAAATTATATAGTTTCTTTGTATTATCTTTATCTATTAATTGTATCTCACTTAACTTATATTGGCAATTAATAGCTGATTTTGCGCTAATATGATTGCCTATGATACTCATTTATTGATTAATATTGTATTTGCTTTTTCTATACATTGTATTTATTGCTTTATATTTATAATATAATATATATTATATTATATTATATTATATTATATTATATTATATTATATTA
>JAPDSC010008227.1:0-24583 GCA_026290005.1 Latrodectus geometricus | reverse complement strand
TAATAGAATCTTTATTTTGTGAAGAGAAAATATTGTAAAGAATTATAAATTAATTTTAAGCTATTTAATAATACAAAATAAAACTTCATAACACTTTAACTTTTAAGGCAGTCTTTTAAAAAGTGTTTTATTATTTATTTTACATGAATACTATCAGCCATAATATTCCACCTCAACAATGTACAAGAAAAATATTTTTCAATCAATACAATCTACCGCTTATATTAAAACGAATTTCACATTCTCTTTTTCAGAAAGATTCATGTCTGTAATTTGATTTCGGAGAAATTGCACATTGAGGAAATCAAAAAAGATATATATCGTTTTAACTCTAACGAAACTTGTTACAATTTTCAAAAGATTTCCTTGGAAAAGTTTTCTATTTCATGTTTCTCAAACACAACACCCTGAAAGTGGTAATGGCTTCTAGGGAGAACATAATAAAATTGTTTAATAAATTGTAATATGCTTCAGTTGAGTTTTTTTTTATTATAAACAACTTTTCTTTTCACATTCCACTTCTGTTACTATCTTTCCACGCCTTTTTCTGAGAAGAATTTTGCTCCACGAAAAATGACAGTACCAACGATTGCATGCAGTACAAAACCACTTTTTTGATCAATGATTCAACAGTTTCTTATACATTTATTCTATTCAACGCGTTTCCTATTCTACAGTTTGCACCGCAGACATTTATTTTTTTTTAACATTGATGTTTTTCTTTATGAACTGTGAGTAAAATGTGAGAAAAACACTCCATTATATTCCTAGGATAGATACTAATATACTTGGAAGAGATGATTATTATTGTCTTTCTTTCGATACAGACTGTATTATATTGGATGTTTTGAAAGCCAAGTTTGAATGATTGGGGTGGAAAATATAAAAAAAAACCATTTTTAGGAAAACCAATTTATTGGAAACTGATATCAAATGTATATTATTTGGATAAATGAAATATATATAAATGCATCAATAATACAAAATAGTCATTCAAAATATTGGTAAAATATTAGATACATAATGATAAGCTTATATTTATTTCAATTTTTTCCCAAAATAAGTAACTATGCATTATATTATTATAGTTTAATAATTAAAAATCTATAAAATTACTTTTATTGTGAAAGTAAATTCTATGTTAGCTGATCCCCAAAATTGAAGAAAAATTAATTTCATTTAAACATTACTGTATTTTAATAATTTTTTCCTTCAATGGAATTGAAATATTTATGTATTATTAACTTGTGATAGATTGGTATTGTTTAAAATATTTTATCAAAGAACAGAAATGTTTCTTCTCCAAATCATCAAATAAAAATTCAAAACTAAATTATTGATTTTCATATATATGTTAAAAGGCTTATTTAAAAAAATATATATATTTATTTCTTAATGTTATATTATGAGTTCTTTTCTATGTATTCACTATGAAAATAAGAACATCTATTATTTAGACATTCTATCAGGAATTGTAAAGTATGTATAAAATATTATATTTTTTCAATTTATATTGATTTTCTTTTCTGATCGTTTTTATATTTTAAGGAAGGTTGGGGAAGTATAATTTCCCAATATTAGTGTGTATAATGTTACTAAATACCTTAATGTATATTTTATACTATATATTTATAATTTTATATTACAGACAATTTGTAAACTACATAAAATTAAATTACCATACCAAAAGGCAGAATTTTACAATATTACGCAAGATACTTGATATCATTACTATACGATTGAAATTAACCAAAATGTAAAAAAAAAAGCTTATCTTTCCTCTTTTAATCCTTTTCTTTAATGGAAAAATCATTATATGAGATCAATAAAAGAAAGTTTTTGTATGTGTTAATCTATATTTCTGAATTAAATTTTTATTTCCTGAACGAAATTATCCCTTTATTTTTTTTATATATAAGAGATTTTAATGCACTTCAATATCTTTTTATTCTTGTAATATATTTACGGAATATGGGATAGATAGATTACATAATTACAAATCGATTCACAGATTGCAATAAAATGGAATCATATATTTGATATTTAAATTAATTAAATATTTACTATTCGCATCATTTTGTGAGTAAGAAATGCTTATGAATAATTTCTTTTTCGTAAAAAACAAAAATATTTTTCTTGTTTAAAATACTGTTACTGGAACTACTGTAGTAACAAATTTAGAATTTTAATTTGTTTACATTTGTTATTGTTTGTGAAAGAATCTTTATTAAGCATGTTAATAATATGTGATGCATCAGTTAAATTTGACATGTTTTTTCTATTTCCAGATTTTAAAGATTACCATTTACCTTAGTGAAATATATTTTATAATAAACACTACATCTGTGACAATTATTTGCAGAAATATCTATTTAACCTCATGATTAATACTCATAATAATAATAAAGTATATCATATTGATTTGACTTCTTGAATTAAATTGGAATGAAATGTTCTATAGCATGTGTATGCATGTGTGACTGTAAGCATTTACAGTCACAAATGCACACTCTTTTTACAGTTATTATCTAACCCGATTCTTGCTAATTAAATAAAATTTTGGTAAGTATATGTATTTATATTATTAGAACCATAAATATAACAATTTTAAATGTGGATCCATATTATAAATGTATATTATAGCTATGTATAGGAAATTACATTTTTCATTGAATTATTATTCAAGTTTACTCGTGTATGTTATTAGTCACCTACTCTTATAGCGAAATGAATGCATTTTCTATTTAAATGCAAAACTACATTTTTTATTATAATATGCTGTAGAAATATTTAAAAGAATGATCTATTCTGCAGATAACCATACCGTATACTAAACATTTATTTATAAAACTATTTAATTAACTCTTTAAACACAAATCCATCTCTAAACATTTAGTAAACAGGAAAATGTACGCAAATTTGTTGCTAACTAGAAATTAATTGCATAGATATTGTGTGAAAGTCTTAATTCACTATTTGTTCAAAGTTCCAGTCGAATTACGTATTTAAAATTGTTTTTAACACTTTTCAGAAAAGGTTTGAAATGAAATTTTTTAATTAAAGTTTGATCTTCAATAATTAAATGGAGAATTATCAAATTCATTATAAAAAATCTTTCTACTAGAATTATTTCCCTTTGAAGAATGCAAAAAAATAAATACAAGGCGCAATTTAATTAGCTAAAAGGGAATTTAATAGCTTATCCTTTTTTAGAAACAGTTTTTTTAAATAAATCAAATACAAAGTGAAGAAGGGAAGGAAAAAAAACAGTAAAATATAAAACCTGATTCTCTGACGAATTGCAACTTTTTCAACTTGAGGCCTGATGTTTATTTTCAGCGATTGAAATGAGAAAACTCGTTAAAAGTCCAACATTTTTTCAACTGTGATAATTAACAAATGCATTTTAACTTTAAAAACTGTTTTCTTCTACAACGCAAATCATTACCGATATTTTTTACAAGTGATGTTTGCCACTTAAATTCTGTTTTCAATCGTTTATTTTCTTCGTAAATATGAATAAATAAAAAACAATTTCAGTTCAAAAGATCATAATTCTTCTGAATATTTTTGCTTTTAAGTCTTAAATTGTTAAATGCCTAACGTGAGATATTCTAAATACTATTAAAAATAAAATTTTTGAATGATGAGAAACAATTAAATATTTATTTCAAATTTTTAATTACTCAATATTTTTTCGATTAAGAAGCATTTTGTAAAAGGTGCCTTTTGAAATTCTACAAATAAGTAAACATTTCTTTTCTATACTATCTAAAGTACATTATTTGAGATGTCATTATTTGATTACATTAATAATTTTTTCAATATTCATTTACTCATCGATTCAAACTAATACTTCAACATGTGACAGATCATACTATCTAATTTTGGATTAATATGCATTTAGTTGTCTTAAATCACACAATGCCGCCCACCCTGCCTAGTGGTTAGCGTACCTGACTGCAGATGGGTGGGACCTGGATTCGAATCCTGGCTCGGACATGGATGTACTCTCTCTTTCTTGTCTTTGTCCTTTCTTTGTGTGTGAATGGTTGCCTACCCTATAAACGGGTACCTATGGCATGTGTGTACTGAGGAAGTCGGATTCCACTTCAAATATGGTATAGTTGGAAAAGTGGAGCAGCGCACCCCATATTGCCAGCCTGGCTGGCACACGGCAACAACAATACTCCATGATGCTGAATATTCAATATTTTTTCGAACAGAAACTGTAAAATATCTGTAGCAATTATATTTTTTTTTTGAAAGATATCACTATACTTAAAGGTAAAGGTGAACACACAAATTCTATTCAATATGAACCTAACATATTTTGTATAATTAATATCTACTGATTGAAAGAAATGTTGTTCTTTCAATACAAGAATATGTTAATGCAATGGCAAATTTTGAAAATTTCATTATTAATTAAATATAAAACAGGAAAGTTTAAAAACTATTTCTAGAATTAAATAATTTTTTTGAAAACAATCTGTATAAAATTAACTCAATTGTATGAAGATTTCTCTCTGATTTAATGCATTGTTTCTGAAAGAATGTTATATTCAATTCAAATTTATGAAGTTTATAACTGAATGAATTCTCTTCAGTCATTTCTTTTTAAGCAAAAAATCAATTGAAAGAATCATAATTAAGGAATAATAATTATAATATTAAGGTACATCAAAGATAAAATGATAGGAGTATGATGATAAATTTATATTTCTGAAGACAATAATGCTGACTTTATCTCATTGCTAAAAAATTATTCATCAATCATAGAGGAAGAATAGTTTCATATGTGAGATTCTTATTTTATATGCAAAGTTTGGATTACGACTCTCAAGAAACAAATATCTATATTATTTTCTTTGATATGGATAGTAATAATTTAGGTCTTGTAGCTATTTTTGAAAATTGGTAGATTATCATTTAACATTTTTCAAAAATAGCTACAAGATGTACTTAAAAATAATACTTGTAATTAAATTACTAAAAATAGCTACAGATACTATATTTCTGCTTCCTGCTTGTGAAAATCAGAAAAATGTTCAAAAGAGTTTTCTTGGTTTCCTTCATGTTCTGCAATAACTACAAACTGTCATAAAAAAGTATTGCAATGAGTATTTTATAAAATACCTAACCTGAGTTTTAATCTTTCATGCTACTTTCAATGCAACGTTAAATGTTTTCATTAAGTATTCTGATTTTAATTTTGAAATTGAGTTTAAAGATAAAACAGTTTACGTTTTTTAGCAGTATATTTCATAAATCTGTGCAAATAGAAAATTAATTAATAAAACATTCATTGAAGAAAAGGAACTTTTGTTGATCCTTACCCTAAACGTATTTAGAATTAAAAAGCGAAAAATTCGATAAATATTTATCTTCTATGGGAAAAGTTGCGAGTAACTTTGAAACTCTAATTTTTTGTGAGTTGTGTTGCACTTCAACTTGTTACTCTTTTTACGAATTAGATAGGTTTAGTAGTCATATTTCAATTTCAGGCGGAGTTTAGTCCAGCAAATTTTGTTCAAAGCGACAATAAAAAAGCCTGCAGTCCTGCAAAATCGATTTCTTATGTATCGAAATATATATATTCTTTTTGCTTAATCTTCCATTTCCGATTTCTGGCAACCTACTCACGTTCCCATTTTTCCGATCTTACCAATTTTTTTCCTCGACCATTTCTTCTTCCCTTCGCAAAACTCCTTCCGAAAAGCAGCTCTCTGAGTTTTAAAATAGGGACTGAGAAGAGCATATGCGCCAGCATTGCGTGTTGGGGAGGAGGCAAAAATCGGATTCTTTCTCATATGCAATATTGAAACATTTTCCAAAGAAAAGGGAACAAAAAATTCTCATACATATTTTTGGGAATATCGACGGATTTAGATATGAAATTGTGGAAAAGTGTAATTCGATTGTTAAGGATTTTCATTGTTTGAGAATGTAGAAAAGTAATGAGTTCTGGAAAAGGTAGAGGCTTTTTTTGCTTCGCAATTTTATACGAAGAAAAGTTAGAATAAAAGGTTATCTTTAATCCCAGTATAATCCCAAACTTGAAACAAAGTGAAGAAGAAATTTCTTCTTTCCCAGTGGTTGATAAGATATCATGAATATTTTTACTTAGTATAACAAATAATGAAATATACTTTTGTGGAGGAAGAAATAAGAATAAATCTTCTTATAAAATTCAAACCACTTCCTCTCAGCCAAAGCTTTTGCAATACAAAACAAAGAAGTCTGATACATCCCTTCCCAATTCTAATGCTATAGGAAGGTTTCTTTAAACATACACTGCAACATCAGTATATTCTGTTTGACAATTAGAAATGTGGATTATGCTGCATCTCCTTACAGGATATATATATATATATATATATATATATATATATATATATATATATAATTGAAAATCCCCCAAAAATATGTATATGTATTTTTTATTAGAAACAAATGCTTTACTGCAATTACTGTTATCATAGAAATTTATAGTGATGATTCATGAAATACAGTTTCAACTTGAATGCTATTTTTTACAAGCAGCATACCTTCATGATTTTAGAATCTGAATATCTTTTTCATTATTCCACTATCAAAACACCGGTTAATGTCTTAAATTTTTGAGTTTGGTTTCTACAAGGAGTTTCACTGAAAAACGAATGACAAACAAGTTCCTTGCATTAATTTTTCTAAAATATACAAAGGACGAAAAGTAAATTGTAAAACTATATTGTGATTCAAAATAATATATTTTATAATAGTAAGATTTATTTTCTTGACCTAAAATATTTCTGATAGGTATTTTCATATTTCTATATTTGTGTTTGCTGAGAGAGATAATTTAAGAAAAATTTACAGAAATAAAGTTTCGATGGAAGTATTTCAATTTTTTCTTCTTTCAGTGATTAAAATAAGTTTAATATTTGTTTTCATACAAACGGTAAATAAAAAATTTCAGTTAACCACTTTTCCATTAGTTTTTAGAAACAAAATTTGCGTAAGGTATCTAATGTTTGCCTTTAGTAAAGTTTTCTTGAAATAAAAAACAGTTAAAATTGCTCGTATTTTAGGCTTTGTTACTTATATGCAAAAAATATATTTTGTCATTTGAAATATAAATTTTGAATTTACGATTGGAGTAAAAAAGGGAACTGCTAACTTTTGAATATTGAATTATTTTTTGAACTGAGCTT
Organism: Latrodectus geometricus; assembly: GCA_026290005.1. NCBI lineage: Eukaryota > Metazoa > Arthropoda > Arachnida > Araneae > Theridiidae > Latrodectus > Latrodectus geometricus. The sequence goes on along the minus strand of JAPDSC010008227.1, from coordinate 17,387 downwards.
ATATAGATAAATATTTGTAAAAAGTTACTAACCAAAACTGCAATAATTCAATGTCAACGTCGCTAGAAGCAAACGATTAGTAAAAGGTAGCGTGAAAAACTTGATTACAAAATAACTCTATACACAATTGTTTTTTTCAAAGTTAAGCAAATAGTTATATTTATTTGGAACTAATTAAAACAGAGAATGTGCAAAACTATTTTCCCGTAAAAAGTCATTAATTATCATGTAAATACTGAAGATCAATAATTGGTTGTCTAGTCTTAATCAAAAGTAAAACTTTTTTACTTTTACTAGGAGATGAGTAATTATGAATGTCGCTGCAGCAGTGTGTTTTTTCATTTTTCAACTCACGAGAATGCGTTAAATATGAATAAAGAGAAAATATGAACGTAGTTATATTTTTATTTTTTTGTAATTTTACCTTTTATCAGTGAAAATAGGAATTTATATTTATACTTTTCACAAAGATGAAAACATGAAAAATTAAACCAAACTTACGTTGAAAATGATTTGAAAGCAAATATTTTCTTTGTATTGATAGAATAAACAAAACGTTTTAAATAAAATAATGCATAAAAGTTTTCTCGTTAATTTAAATTAAATAGTTAATATTTCATTTCATAACATTGAAAGTTTATTTTTTTCTACAAACACTTTAAATTGTTATTTTCAAAGCTACTTCAAGGAAAATCAATTATTTACGATTCAATATTTCAGTTGCGAATCTGATATTAAAAATTCTTCCTAAACGAAATATTTATTTTTAAAAGAACAATTATGCTTTCTATGTGGTTGCTTTTTTATAACATGCATGTTAAAGAGCATGTATATGTAACAAATGAATAAATAAATATATATATACTTCTACAATTTATAAGAAACCGCCCAATCTTTCTAGTGGTTAGCTGAACGGAATACGGATGGGGAGGACCTGGGTTCAAATCCCGGCTCGGGCATGGATGTAATACTTTCTCTCTGCGTTTTTTGTCCTTTCCTCAGATGATGGATGAATATGGCCCACCCTATAAACGGGTGGTGTGGCGTGGACGAGGCCTCGTACCTCCGTGACTCGGTTCACAGGAGCCCACCGGGTAACGATAAAATGAGTAGCAGTTTCTGACCTTGTTGCGGCAAATGGGTTAATGTACTTACTTGCTCAAGGGTGCTCGCCATTAGAAATAAAAAAAATTATAAGAAATTATAAATAATACTAAAATGTTCATCAAAAGCTCATATTGAAAAACAATGTAGTTTTAAAACCATGCATATTTAATTTGCAATAATAATTATTTACGTTTTATCATTATCATTTTAAAAATCGAGAATTCAAGAAAAATAAAAAAGCTTTACATGTTAAAATATGTTCGATAAATACTGAAGCTATTTGTACTTTTTTCTGTAATTTAAAAATTGTTTTCTTAAAAACTTAAAAATATATTTCTGTATTAAATGCAAATTTTTTCTTTTCCTTACCAATAGTTAATTTTTTGATTGAAATAAAAAATGTATTCAGCATAGCTGTATTGATTTAAACTATGAGAATAATATTTTTTTTTACTCAAATTATTTTTAAGTATTCAGTAATTTATTTCATTAAATTTATACATCAAACTTAAAATGATTTAATGATATTGATATATTACACTTGTAACAAAAACCTATTACCAAAGTGTTATTTTATTTAAGCAGTGATTTTTAGTTTTATTTAAAAACGCTTTATTTATTCCAGAGTAGAAATTATTTACATCACATATTTTTCATTTGATTTTATGCTTTTCAATATTTATTACAAATAAATTGTTTTAAAGGTATCATCAATACGCAAAAATTAGTTAAAAATACAATTATTAACATTCATTATAATTTGCAGTTATTCTATAAGAAACCTTAAAAATATTAAAAATTTTATTTCTACTCATAGTGGTTCATATATTTATTTAAGGTGATATATAGTAAAAAAAATAAAATATTTAAAAATAACCATTAAAGCAAATACGATATAATATATTTCATATGAAAGAGATATTGATGGAGAAATACATTTATATCTTTAAATATCTGCTTGATATTTGTGATTTAATGAATGTATAAAAAGAAGTACAAACATTTCTTAAAACAAACACCTTTCGGAAAGTTTTTCAATCTTCTGTTGCTGTTGCAAGTTTTGTTTTTGTTATTATTATTATAAATAAAAGAAAATCTATTAAAAACTTAAAAATTGTTACCTGTATTTAATATTATATGTTCAATTAAGTACACCTTTTTAGTTTCAGAGTAATTCAATCTGAATTAATTTTGTTCAAGCACTGAAAATAAATTTATGTACATAAAATATCAATATCAGTTTAAATTCATATAAATTTACATTTTTTAAAAAGAAACTTATATAATGAACCGTATTTATTATCTAAACTGATAATATTTATTCTTATCTTTTTATTTTAAATTTAAAAATTATACAAGTCCTTATGAATTTGAAATCCCATAAAACATAATACTCTAAAAATGCAATACAAAAACCCTCATTTTTGAACAATTTAGTCAATTAGCCATATTTTCAAAATGATGAAAAAGTATTTTCTAAGTGTTAAAACAAATATTTAAAATCAATATTGAATTTAAGCCTTTGCAGAATATTTTTTAATTTAAACTCACCTATTTTGAGTTTTTACTTTTATAAAATCATTTTAAATAACAGAATATATTTTGTATATTAAAGCGATTCAAAATTGTTTTTCGTTGCATTATTATGTTTTGTTACTTTTAAAATTCGCTGATTATTTCAAAGTTAAAAAATAATAGTTTAATTCATTAGTTTTGTAAAATGTTGAAAGGAAATTGTTGAGCGTATTTTTTAAAATAAGCTCTAAATTATTTATAATTAGGAAAATGAAAATTTTTATAAATAGACCTTAAAGCAATAAATATAAGTTTTAATATTAGCTTACATTATAATTAAAAACTACTTTTTTTAATAAATTTTTGAATTAATAAATTTAAAGAAAATTTATCAAAAGCTAATGTTTGAATCATTATAGTTTTTTTATTTTAATAATTTTGAGCCTTTATTTTAATTAATTGTGTATTTTCTAATTTACTGCAATTAAATCAAGAAAATATATGAAACTTATCAGTTATGCCATACTTTAACCAGTATTTAGTTGGATAAAATATGCTGCTTATACGCTGCCATGCTTTAATTTTTGTAATAGATAAATTCGTAACTTATCTATCAGTTTTTATCCTTATAAATTCTTTATTTTTTAAAAGTCAATTCTTAATTTTTTTATATACTTTTTATAATTAATTCAAAGTTCTATGTAGCATAAAGTTTTCCCCATAACATTTCCCATAATAATTTTAAGACATCATTTTAATAAATATTATTTCATATTTATATTTAAATAATTAAATACTAATAAAGTTATATGAGAATATTTAGTATCTTTATTCTAAGTATAGCAAATTGAACAATTTTATGCTATATTATATAGAATTTATGATTTAATTTGAAAATGCAATTATTTTTTGATCGCAACGGGTTTAGAAAGGATTATTTATAAATAAAGGAGAAATTAGATTTCTGTAAAAGCTTACTGGAAACACTAGTTATGTCACCATTAGCGTCAGACCAGAAAATAACCTTTTCAAAGAATGCAACTACCCTTTTGGCAACCGACATAAAGATAGTCCACCCCCTCTCATTAACCGCGAAGATTTAAATATGAGTGAAAAGGACCAAAATTACTTTGTGTTTTGTGGCAACGTCGTTTGCGTTTATTGCTTAAGTGGGTGATGCCACTTGTTACGAGTGTGTTTGTCCAAAGAATGTTTCTTTCGCTCGTCACTGTTGCCAGGAATTTGAAGTACAACTAAAGGTGTTGAAGAATACAAAAGCCTTCTATGATTAATTTTTGTCTTGTAATGTTTGTTTCTGGATTCCATTGGGTTATCAAAACAATGTTGTCCTTTAGTGTTGCAATATTGTGAACACTGTTGCCAAACAAATAAGAATTGTTTTATTTATGTCATAGTGAATTCCTCAACGAAATTCTTACGTTCTTATTGTATTCCGACAATAGATCGATTGTTCCTTTTTGAGTGAAGTATAAGAGGTAATTTCACGCTGTAGGAATTCATAAAATGCTGCATGTTTTTAATTGCATTTTCGTAAAAAGTTTGATTTTCAGTTTTGCATGGTAATGTATTTTTTTTATCATTAACAAAATGGTGAATTGATTTATTTTGACATAAGAGCTTTTCTGTTTTATTTAAAAAAAATCCGAACCAGCAAGTAATTAATATTGTTATTTCATGTTATAAGTATTTCAAAAATGATTGCTGAAAATAACTTTAATAATGCGAAAAAATAATTTTTTATATTTGAATTAGACTATTTTATTGTAACACATGAAATATAAGTTATATAAAAATAAAGCGTATTTAAGATGTACAGCTATAATTTGATGTTCTATATAAATATACAATATATTTCTGTGAATTAATTTCAGTTTAAAAACAGTAGAATTAATTTAATTATCCAATTAAAATATTGCAAATTTTAGGAAATGAAAAATAATAACCATTACGTAATAATCAAACGTAGAATTACAATATATGCTTGTAATTCTACGTATAATAGCATTTAAAAATATTCTGCAGAGGCATTAAAAAGAGATATTAAGACATAAAGTAATTTCAGTTATACATACATATAACTGAAATTACTTATTCAACAAAATATGTTTAATACATTTATATATTAAGTAATTTCAGTTATACCTACGTATAACTGAAATTACTTATTCAACAAAATATGTTTAATGCATTTATATATTAAGTAATTTCAGCTATACATACATATAACTGAAATTACTTATTCAGCAAAATATGTTTAGTACATTTATATGTCTACTGTTACGATATTTTCTTGTGAAAACATTATCATTTTTCTAACTTAGGTAGATATTAGATTTTAAGTAAAAGTAATAAGGTCTATTTGCATATCAGATAAAAAATCGCTAATTGGTCGTTCACGCGACACAGATTTTAGTTTTACTAATTTAGTACATTTCAACTGTATTTAATCAATTTGTAGGTTTAAAAATATATTTATGAAACTAGGTGTCTAACAAAATTTTCACACTCCTAAGAATTGACATATTATTCAAATCTTGAGCTTTTGAATGCCATGAACATTGTCTTAGTAAGTTAAATATTTTAAAAATGCTGTATCTATTCAGTAAAATAACAACACTTTAATTTACTGAATTCTTAGTATTTTTCTAAAATTGAGGTAATAAGATATTTATTGCTAATTTGGAATCAATTTCTATTGTGAATACTAAATATGTTAAAAAATTTTTATACTTATATTTTCTTATTTATTTTTCATATACATAATAATGAATATTGATTGAAAAAAACTGAGTTACTGTTTAAATACCATTCTTTATTTTAAATAAACATTTAAAGTTTAGATATCTCAAAATAATTCTTGAAACGTTACTTTATTTGTGAGTACTAATGAATAAAAACATTTTCAATGAAAAATGTTGTTATTGAATTTAGAAACGACAAAATTCTTTTTTACTTGTTTAAGCTTAAAAGGATGAATACTTTTTGGCAATCCTTAAAATTTAACATTTATTTAAATCTAAACATGTCAAAACATTATTTCGATTTTCTAATTTACCATTCATTTTCAAAATAACTTATTCTATAATTGTTGGCAAAAAATTTAATATTTGAATCACAATTTAGGTTTGAAAGCAGAAAAGATAAATCTGTAATATGAATTGGGCTATTGTTTTTAAGAATTAGATAAAAAAAAAAATTAACGTTAGATATTATTTCCATTTGCATGTTTTCCATTTGATAAGATATTTACTATTAGAATCTTTTAAAACTGAATCTCTATAAAATATCAAAGAAAGAATTTTGGAAAATTTTATTTATTTGTGAATACTCATGAGTAAACGTAACTTCATTAAGAAATGTTTTTATTATATTTAAAAATGATAAAACCACAATTTTTTTCTGTTTACTTGTCTAAATTTGAAAAGATGAATACCTTTTGACATTAAAAATTTATCAGTTTTTTATACATCGTAGCATATCAAAACAATTTTACACCCTTAAAATTTACGATTCATTTTGAAAATAAGTTATTCCATTATTTTATGTTAATGTTTTGATTAGGTTTGGAAGCAGAATTGAGGATATCTATAGAGTTTATAAGACAATTGTTTATAAGGGAAAGGTAATTTAATATTTGTTATTGTTTGGTATTGTCTATTTATAGTATGCTTATCATTGAAATCTTTAGAAATTGCCGAAATCAACTGCTTATAAGATTTTTATTGAAAATACTTTTAATTGTCAGGTTTATTCTTGTATAATTTCCACGTATTTCATTCATACTTTTTAGCTGAATATTCTGAATTCACATTTTCCTGAAGCAAGTTGGTATTTAAATCATATCTTTTTGTCATTTCAACTTTTAAGCAATTTATACAGTTTTCCTGCAAAATAAACAATGTTTATCTGAATTTATATCAATAATATATAATTATTTTTAAGCTGGATATATGCTCAGCGTTGCTGCTGAGGAGCAGAATTGCATGAGTAGTATGGTATGTATGAAAATTATGATATATCAAAATTTTCATCACAAGTAAATTTGAAATAAAATCTATGATTAATTTAAAAAATTGGTTATAAGTTCATAAATAATTTAAGGCTATATTATTGATGATATAAACTCTTTAAGAGCTGCTTGTATTGTGATCATCAGTGGCAATCAGGCAAACTACAGAAATCATTAGTGGCGAAACGGATACATGTGGTTCTATTCCTCCAATTAAAATTATTATTGTCAATCTTATTTTTATTTTTTCTCAGTGTAATTTTTATTTAAAAAAATAAATATATTCATAATTATTTTTCTTTAATTGAAATACTACTTATATAGCCCATTACAATTTTGTAATTGAGATTTGATAACACGATACACTCTCTTGTAAGCTCATTTTAAGAAAATGGTGCAATGAAGTTAAACCTGTGCTAAATAAAACGGGTTAATGTCTTGATCAGTTATCAGTGAGTTGAAAATACTTCAATTGAATTAACTAATATTTTTATATCCGGGACCTCTAAATTTAATAAATATTTAAAAAAATGGGAAGCTCTTAAAATAATAATACTTTCCTATTTTATTAATATAAATGTAACTTTACATTTTCCTGATGAAAAATGAAAATAAATCATTTTATTCACAAAAAAATTTTAAATTCTGTGTAATACTGAAAGTGTTATGGAATTTACTACAAGAAAATATAATTTTAGCGTATTTATATGTTAATTATTATCTTAAATAATATTTGTATTTGCTTGCATGAAATGAATTATAAATATTTGACTTCGATGTTGTTACAAGCAGTATTTTGACTATTGTAATGGCTGTGAAGCGAAAAAAAAACTCTTTGAATCCTATTTATTATCTGAATGGCATATAGAATGGGATTAAAATTGGATTTATTCTATGTGGGGAATATATATCATTCCGAAATTAATATGGGCAACTTCCTTATTTGCGAAGAACAGTGATTGCAGTATGGTGAATAATTAACTCAAATAGAGAGTGTATGATAAAAGCAAATTTTTCATTTATCAATAATTAATGGGTAATTTAACTTGCAGTCTCTCAGTAACTCAAAATTAAATGTTCTCAAAAATTGTTAGCATTATTGAGCTTTGCAAAAGTTAACAATACTCTATATTGAGAAAAGTTACAAGATCATGCTAAAATCAATATGGATAATATGAGTTTGGGGATTGTCTTTACATAAAAAAATACTTTATTTGAACAATAGATAAAACAATATATCAGGTTATGATATAGTCGAAAAGTTGTTGAGATATCTTAGTTATAAGCTATTCCATCGAAAGATTAAAATAGCAATGGCATCTCATACTGCTTCATCAAATGCCTGCTCAATGTAATGATTTTTATTTATATGTTCATACTTTGATATACCGTAATGAATGTTTATTTAGAATTATTTGTCATATAAAAAAAGACGTAATGGCAGTTATAAGTCAAATATTAACTTCCATTAGAAATGGTGAACTGTCCATATTATCATTTATTTTGATGTATAGCATTCGTGATTTCGACATTGCATAAATTATTGTATGATCCTACAAATAGGACATGAAGTATCCGGTCAGTGACACTTGATTTCTGGGATTCTTTTATAGATTTGGTGATTATGTACTCCTTTTCACCAATTAATAATTTTTTCATGTGCGAATTGGGCAACAATAAACAGGATATTTACTAAATTTTCATATAACTAGTTAATTATAATTATGATATTTACTAAATTTTCAAAATATCACGGAATTATGAATTACAATATCTGGAGATCATATTCAACAATAGTCATATTTGAACGCATATGTATGATTATTTTTTTATCACAAGAGGCATAAAATGAAATGTAATTAAATAACCATTTATCAATTGTTATGAATAAAACAAAAATTGAAATAGTACCATGTTAACTATTATACACAATATTATTAATATCTGAATTTTTGTATGTTCTAAAGGGAATATGAAATTTATGTTACAATAAGTAGTACGTTTCTTAAAATGTGTGATGTGCTATTCTGTCTGTGTTTGACAGTAATACTTTTATTATCAAACAAGAAATAAAAAAGACAAAAACATTAATTAAATTCAATGATAAATGAGTTAATTCCTTTTCTACTGCAATGCAAAATAAATTTTCGTTGAGAGATGAAATGAATAATGTTTTAATAAATACATTTTAGACATTTATTAGAATTACTTAAGATATTTGAAGTAGAATGAATTGTGATATAAAATGTTTTCTTTGTTAGTAGACATTTAATCATTGATATTTTTGAAAATTAAAATGTAAATTGATGAAATATCTGAATAAAGTCTTTTTTGGGTTACAAAAATCAAATTTGTTTCTGCAAGTGAACACATTTAATAAAAATGTGTTGTCACAATTATCTTAGTTGAAAAATGAACAAATTCTCTGGTGGGTATTTTGTTAAGTATTATGCATTTAACATGACGAAAAAATATCTTCTATATATTAGGAGAGAATATATTCCAAAATTATATCAAACGTTTTGAATTTAGAGTTTATGAATTTATTTTAATTTTTGAAAGAAATCAGTAAATTTATAGATATGATATGTAGACAAATAATAAAATTTTCAAACATAAATCTATACTTGAACTGGCTTATCATTTTAAAACTAAATTAAAGGATTTTGCTTATATATTTTGCTTTATATTGTTTATTGCATCAATTTCCAGATTATATATTCATGGAAGTTAAAATAAACGATGCCACACATACCAATAATTCATACGTTTAAATTTTGAATTTATTAAATATTGTGAATTTAGTACAAAATAAAATAATTTTTATTACTTAAATCAAAATCACTTCTCATAATTAAATTTTTAAGATAAAAAAAATAATAATAATTCAAATTTTTGGTGCCCAATCACATATAGGGGAAAGAACATGTGCTCCATGGTATTTGTTCTAATGCATTTCATTTACAGTCATTTAATCAAATTGCATTATATGAGTACACCAATGATGTTCTCAGTATTACTCTTTGAAATTATTCTAGCGTTTTATGAATAAGATTATTGTATTCATAAATGTCGTTACTCAAAGAGTGAGAGTCCTCCGAAATAGTCATACATATTCCTTTTATGTACCAAAAATGTATTTATATCATTTCTCAAAATCGATGAACCATTTATGTTCATAAATGAAATTATCCTCTCATCAAAATAACATAGGCGTGGTTATCATTTTCAGATGCATGAAGAGATTCTGGACCACGCCCATAAAATTAGGAGCTCCGAAAACCTATACACACACAATTAGGCTGTTTACTAATTATTAAATACTATTTGGAAACCTCAACTTCAGAAAAATTCGAATACATTTATTTGACAGTCAGATTTTTAATTAATCTTTTTAAGTCCTTAAAAGTTTAAAAATGCTTGTGTGAATAACGTAATTTGCAATATTCAAGAATAATATGACGAAGTTCTAAAAAAATTTGAAAACACCCATTTTCCATATCATAATATTAAAAAGTTATTCATTATATTTAAACAGGAATATCTTGCCCAAATATTGTTAAGAAATCAGGTATTTTTTTAAATTCTATTTGATAAATATATTTTGAGAATTTCAATTTTATCAAATGAAATAAAAAATTCCAAATTTTAAGAAGAAATATATATATATATTTTTAAGTGCACATAGAGTTACTACGTTGCTTAAAATTAATTCTAATTTATTCCTACTAATGTATAATATATTTATATATATATAAATATATTTTTTATATATAATTCTATATTTTTTTCATTTTATCTTCTAAACTCTGTGAAAGATTTTTAACTTTTAAAACTATTACATTGAATAATTACTCTGAATTCAAGTATTAAGAAATCTATTTTGAAGCGATGACAAATGGCTTGAAATAAAACCCCATATCTCAAATTTATTTATAGGGCCAATATTTTTAAAAGTGTATCAATTTTCAAAAAGATATTTTAAAGAATTTCTCGTATATTTTTCTCTCCACTTCAGCTGTTGGTTGAGTTTAAATTTCGAATTCTTTCAGTATATTTTTCTACCTATTTACATTAATTTAATACTTAATTTTAATGAATATTTTTAAGTATATAAAATGCTTCTTACAAACAATCTTTATTGCTCTGTACAAACAATTTTAATTGCATACAAATACTAAAAGTACACTTTTACTTCTTTCAAATATTCATTTTTTCCTATCTAAATAATATAACCGGAAATAAAAAATATTAAACAAAATATATCTATTATACACTATAAAAAGGGTTTACTTTACATTAAATTTCATTTAATTTTAAACCAAATAAAGGAAAGTTTGCAAGTCACATTTTGGACAGCATCTGATAAATTATAATGCCATTAAATGATAAAGACTGGATATATTGATGTAGAAATTATCTACATGAACGTAAAAAAACATTTAATTAGTGATTTAAAGAACGCATTTCAAGATAAAAATAAATTTTAACTTGATATGCGTTCTCATCAATATGCGTTCTTATCATTCTTATCATAAGTAAAAATAAATTTTTACTTATGACATTCAAAATTTATAAAGATAAGAAAATCTATAGAATTATAGAAATTTTAAAAATATTCGCATCAGAAATATTATAGTTATTATAGCTAATTTATGAGAATGAAATTCGAATTATTTAGTAAATTAATTAGAATACTATAATTTTAATTAAAAACACATTATTAAAAAATAATAAAAGTATTTTCATAGAATAACATATATTATCAAATTTATCATAATAGCCTATATGTTAATTTAATTTTTGCATAACTAATAATCATGGTATTTAATTAAAAAGGCATAAAAGTAAAAGCGTCATTTAAACAGATTTGGTCATTTTTTAAACTTTCATATTTTAAAATGCAAACTTAATTTCCTTTGCAAAGAATGAGTTGAGGTTTTCTGCTTTGACACTTATACATAAAGAATATGAAATATTGTTACAGAATTTTAACAAATGCAAAAATTCTACTTCAACGAAAGTATTTTTAAAATAAGTGAAAAGGAAAAGCAAAACACTTAAAAGTATTCATATGCTTAGATTGAAAGACATTTACGTTGCCAGTCCGTTTTGAAGATGAATTCAGCCAAGTTTGAAGTAAATTACAGGCTGCTAGGAAAAAAAAAAGCTGAATAGCTAAAATGCAACTTGGTGACGTCGTTTTATCACAAGAGTGCTATGCGTGACTGTACGATTCTTACCTATCACGCGATTTGACTACAGTCTTTTATTTTGCCTGTAGTTATCATGAAAGAATTGCCGTGAAATATTAATAACTCGTCACTTAATATCGCATGGGTTTCCGTTATTTTAGACTCACATTTAGCCAGTAGTCTTCCTGTAGAAAATTTGTAGTCGTTAGTTAAGATCCTGATTACCAACTCACAGACATAGAAGGTAAAAAATTTTTCTCTAAATGAGATGTGAATTAGGTATTCAAAAATATTCATGAATTCTCTGTTCTTTAAGCAATTAACGGGTATCAGATGAACCCCAGAGACAGTTTTTGCTTTGCAATCATAATTATACAGCATAAATGATATACTTTTCTGGGAAATTAGTAGCAAATGTGCTAAAAAGAAAAAAAATGTCTATAGTATTTACTGTTATTATGGAATATACCGTAGTTATTTTTGGTTCCATATTTAAACTGAGAATTATTTTTTTTCCAATTTTATTAAAATGCATTTTTATTAATTATTATTTTCTTAATTTCATGTCAAAAAATTAATGGAAGCAGTTGAGCAAATACTCGTGTATTGTTAAAAATATGAGGATTACATAAAAAGTACACAAGGCAGTGTTTGGCGCAGAAACAATAAAAAAACGTATTTTGAAATACCAATTATCTATGTGTACTTTTAAGAAAAATTGTAATTAAAATTTTCTATGTAATATTTCTTAATAAAATATGTGTAAAACATAATAGGACGTAATAATATTTTGTGAAAGTATTTAGATATTGGACTTTATTTTAATATAGGTTCAGTCTATGTTTTGAATTTTTTACACTTGAAATCTAATTCAAAGCTTCAGTATTTGTATCATAGAAATAATATCACATGATAAATAAAGTAAAACTTGAAATTAAATAAGTAAGCTATATGACATTAAGATAGTATCAAGTTGAGATTAAGGAATACGTTCAGTATCCTTACGTTTAAAATTATTATTATTTTTTTCATGAAATTTAACTTAGGAATCATAAGCATAGGAAACATAGAATTTATCACATATATTCAAGCCAAACATTTAATTTTTGAGCATATATCAAAATAAAAATCATTTAATCACATAAAATGTAAGTAAAAATCAATATTTTAGTCACAACGAAATTACAGAAATATAATTTCATACATATATTATAAAAAAAAGGCATTTCCACCAGTAATAATCCATACTTATCTAGAACTTTTCTCCTTAATTGAGTTTGAAAAAGATTTTTCCAAATAAACAAGTGAAAAACAAATCATAAAAAAAATTTGGCATACAAATAGGCAATAAATCTGAGATGAAATATATGTATTAGGCTATTAAAATACTGAAGTCATAAATTACATTAACATTGCTGAATAAATTATCCCAACAGAGAGTGCTTACAAAGTTAATGAGTCTTTAAACAAGAGTTTCCGTAAAGTTGGCACGTCTTTTGGAATGAATTGAATCTGGATTATAAATGATGAATGACACGAAAAGGAATTCTAATATAATTTGTGGCATTGCTATAAGTTAAGATAGTTAGCAATTGAATAATTAAGATTTGTTTGAATGTACGTATATTATGTTATCAAAACTATGAAACACTTAATTTTAAATTAAAGATAATTAGTTTCTCAAGTAAATACTAAAATATTTTAAGAAAAATAATAGCATACATGCACATAGATATTAAATTTTGTGACTTTTATAATTTCACTGTTAATATTCATTCATTTTAAGGGAAAGATTTATGTAGATAGGAATATGTGGAGTGTAAAATATACAAATGATGTCCCTGATGTATAAGTTTCAATTTTAAAATTAATTTTTACTAACGTATTTAGTTTATTAAAAATTCTTTTTCATTGTGTTGTCTATTACTTTGTAAATATGAATAAATCATCCACTTCTTTAATAACAAATGAGTTTAAACTGAAGCAATTACAAGAATGTTAGTTATTCCGTGATCTCTGATTAAAAATTTATAGAATTTATAGAATTTCGATTAGTCTGTATATTGATTTCAAATGTTTTTGTAGATGAGCTAATTGAATCATTAACAAAAATCATTTACATTTTTATGTGCACATATATTTCTCGAAATAAAATACTTATTGATCTATTCTAGCCTCAGTGATTGATTTTTTCACTTGATAAGATATTTCGAAAGCATACAAATGGTATTGTGCTTTGTAGAAACAACCCGTGACTTTAACCTGGTTGATTAACCTAACTAAATAACGCATCACGTCTCACTATGTATCGATTTCTTTTTCCTGGTATTAGAATGTCTGGTTTAATGTGGAAGTTAATACAGAAGAGAAGTAACTTAAATATTGATATTATAATTGAACTATGGCTCAGACAAAACTGCAACTGCATGATAGTTAATTACGTCAGCATAATATTCTTAATTAAATAATTAGCACAGTATCGAGTTGCATAGAATTCTTATTTGCAGCATTTATTACCTTATAGTTGCATAAAATTCTAATTACAGTAGAAAAAATTCCAATGAATGCTCATGCGTTATTGGCATCATATTGTTTGCTACATATACCATTGTTTTCAGAAAAATAAGAATATCACACTATGAATTTCCTTGCTATAATATCCCTATTAAAATGCAAATATCAATTTGGTTTTCGTTCAATACTTAATATCTTAAGAATAATTTTGTAGATTTTATTTCATCTTAATCTTGTTACAATAATTTTTATCCTTAATTGCCAAAAATTACTTTAAAAAATAGGCTCATTTTTAGAGGTCTCTTTCTAGGGCACTGGAATTTGAATACATAAATTATTACATTAACTTTACTAACAAAATATCATTGACAAAAATACGTCCATTCAAAATTAATGAAATACTTATTGCAAATGCGTTTCAATAAATTATTGAATCCATAAAGGATTATATTAACTGCAATTATATAAAATATCCTTCACAAAATACGCCCATTCTTAATTCATAAAATCTTTATAGAAATGCATTTCAATAAATTATTTTGTAAGTGTTTCATTGCATGATAATAAAATAAATTTTTACTTGACATTAGATTTACAATTTTTTTTCAATGAGCAGTTTTGATTAATACACATTGTTTTTTTTTAAATTACATTGCTTGATTTAAAGAATTTTCTTAACTATTATATTTTGTTTAATATTAAGATAGTTATATTTTTTTTAATATCATTTGTGTTGTTTAATTAACTTTAATCCTGTAAGGCACTATATTTTTGATTGTTAAAAAAAATCTAATGGAACTTATTGAGTAAAAAAAAAATTAAATATTTTACATGAGGATATATTTTAAAGTTTACTTAAATATCAAAGAAAAATTCCTAGTGTTTTTACATTAAGGATTGCGTTATCATGCCAATCTTTGGCAGTTTCTTGTGATCTTATCATAATAATTTACTATAGCATTTCATATCACGTCGTTGATTTTCCTTTTTCTAACTACACGCACACATTTAACTGAAGGAAAAAGTCTGGTCTCTGAAATAGCTCAAAACATTTCAAACCATTTGCTTTCAATGTACAAAAGGGCAACAACGAATCGACGGACATCGAATCTCGCTTCCATTAATGCAAAACTTGAATTCATGCCAAAAACTCAAGATGTGAAGAAAAAATATATTTTAACTCTCTGTTTCTCCTAGTGATTACTTTCTGCAATTTTTACGATTAAATGAGATTCTCGCGAGATGATTTACATCGAAAAAGAAATTGTAGTCATTATTGAAAATTCATCTAGTTCATCAAAGTACCTGTGATGTATTTGCTCAATTTATCTAATTCTTCTCGTTTATTTTATGAAAATATTACATCTTTTGACAGCATTCTGATTGATTAAAAGCTAATTTAAATGTAAGAAATCAAAAATTAAAAAAATTGAAGTTAAGTTTAACTTTTGGAGTTCAAATTAGATAATAAGATAAAAGTTGCTTTAAAGAAGCAATATATGCTTAGGAGATGGTTGATGATGAATGCAATATTTTTTTATAATTTATAGATTTAAAATAAATTATAAATAATTTACTGATTAACAATTTTCGTAAAAATATTTGTGTCACACTTACGGGTGATCTAAAGTTAATTTAACCTGAGAACAAATCAATATTTAATAAATGCTTTAAATTTTGACCTATGGAATGAAATTAGATAATAAAAAGTTAAATGGTTAATAAGAATTATAAGAAATATCATAAAAGTTTATAATTTTAATCTAAAATTTAATTTAATAAATATGTTTTTTAGCAGTTTTCTGAGTGTTAAAGTATAGTTTTGCTATGAAGGTAAGCCAATATTTAAACAATGATATTAAATTTTATAGATATTCATTAGATGATAAGAAGTAAAATGGTTTTAGAAGACTGATGATAATGATGAAAAATCTTAAAACATTTTAGAATTTTAATTTTATAGATTATTTCCAAATATTTCAATGGTTTTCCTTAAAAACATTATAAGATTTCTAGAATAGTGGAAGATTAATTTATTTGGAGAAATTTACAAAGTTATTAATAATTAATTAAAAAATTTAGAATTTAAATTAGATAATATAGTGTAAAATATTTTTAGGTAAAATATTAAAGAGAATTTACTAAAACTCCAAATACAAAAACAGAATTAGAATTGTTCTAGAATTTCATAAAATCGTTTATTCATAATACTATTTTTTGAATTGAAATTATTTGAAAAAAAAAAAACTATTTATTAAGAACTAGATTTTATAAGAAACTAAATTTGACTTTGAATTATAATTTATCTGCAGATCCCCTTTGATTTAAGAAGAGACAAATATAAAATATTTTTATTTTTACAGATAAATGCTACATAATAGGATATCTTAACTGCCTTCGTTACATGTTTATCATTATTAATACATTTGGTTAAAATAATGCCTATCTATTTCAAAATTTTATTTCATTTAATTATAAATATAAATAGTTTTTATCTCTGCTTATACT
Organism: Latrodectus geometricus; assembly: GCA_026290005.1. Taxonomy (NCBI): domain Eukaryota; kingdom Metazoa; phylum Arthropoda; class Arachnida; order Araneae; family Theridiidae; genus Latrodectus; species Latrodectus geometricus. The sequence continues at coordinate 518 of JAPDSC010008227.1, read as the reverse complement.
ATGTTCAATTTATCAAATATGTATCTGGAAAATAGTGAAATAAGTTATTAAATAAATCACGGAATATTATTATAATTTTTTATGTTTTGTAATTTATCAGGATACTAGAAATATTTGGCGAAAAAGTGAAAATTCTGATTAAATTATTTACAAATACCTATACAAATCTGTCATTTTTTTGTAAAAAAGAAATTCTGTTTCACATCATAAAAATTCATTAATTGTACAGAGATGTGAAGCTAATTGCATTTCTCTTAATTTTACGAACATATTCAAATAAAATCATGAGCATAACAAAACATTCATGAATGAAAATGATTAACTAGTAAAGTACATTTTTTTGCTATTTAATCATACGGTTTCCTTTTTTTTCCTTGAAAAAGAATTTATGTTTTCTGATCAAGGCATTTTTTCATTTTTTCTCTTAATTTGAGGTTTTTTTCTCTATGCTCCGTCGACCTCATAAGATATTTTTTTTCCATCTACATTTATTCATATTACTAAAAAGAATTACATTT
>JAPDSC010008213.1:0-14239 GCA_026290005.1 Latrodectus geometricus | reverse complement strand
ATATATATATATTAGTTTGGGGAAAAAATCCATTATTTTTACGTGAACTTTATGTAACTTCTTTTGGATTCACTTTGTAAAAAGGTTAAAAACAGCTTTCATGTAGATTTTTAGGTCTTGCGCAGTACGACAGTTGACATGCGGTTAACCTCGATTATTTTTGATATTTTATGGACATTTTCGACGATGCTGTATCCACATGCGAAGTGCATCTGTAACATCAAAAATACTCGAACGGAATCGACGAAACAAAAATTGTACGTAACTGGTTGTTACAGTCTTATATAGGACGATAAACACCTTTCACAATTTTAGCCACCCAGCATTATTAGAGAAAAATGAAGATGTATCGAATTTTCTGTTTGTTGTCTTCCATTTTTAAAACCTTGTACTCGTAACTGAATTAATCAAACAAAAAACTGCAGGAGAATATTTTAGTGTCAAATGTCACCTTTTCAACGAACATAAATCTGAAATTGTTTGATAGATACCTCACGAGATATCGATCACTACAGACGTCTACCAAAAAAATAATGGATTACTTTTTCCCCTAACTAATATTATGCAATACACTAGTTTTTAATTTTTTTCAATAATTTCTTCAGCTACAGTAATGAATGTTAAAAATTTAACTTGCATATATATATATATATATATATATATATATATATATATAAAGAGATAGAGACAGATAGATAGATTGTTTGAATTGATTGAATAGATAGAGCCACTAACAATTTTATTAATATTGCAAATCACTTCTCAAAATTCAAAATAACTATGAAATATGAATTTTTTTAGTAGAACATATTTTAAGTAAAATAATGTGTAAATTATTCTTGTTATCATATTATACGTTTTAAAAGAAATTTTAGATATTGATTTCGTTTTAAATATTCATATTTTATTACATCTGTTCACCTTTAAATTTCTTAGGAAAATAAAGTTTCCCGAAGTATTGTCAAGAAATATTTTCTTGACTATTTATGTTTATATACATGTCAGTTTCAGGTAGTATCAGAGCCACCTGTTTTAAATGTGTTCTACTATACAAGCATATATTTTCTAATTAAGAACTTAGGTTATATGAATCCTTGTTTTGCATTAGATTTAATTATTTATCCTTCTGCATTTGAAAGTAACTAAGCAAATTTAATTAAAGTTAAATGAGAACAAAATTATGTTTATTATTTGAATATGTCTTTGATTTAAATTCAGAATCACTTTAGATAATTCATTTGATAAAAAATCATTAAGTTTAAAATAAATTATAAGCTTTCTTGTATATCCATAGATATAAAAATAAATTAATTTGATGAATTATTATATTTTACGCTTATTAAATAGATTAATTCTTTTCTTTCCTTGCCGAAAAACCATTATTTGTTTTAAGTTTTATGTTGGGTTATTTAGTTCATAGGACTATTCAGAAATATTATTGATAATTAGGAAAATTGTAAGTTAACTTTTAATATAAAAATATCTATTAATTCTTTATTTAATAAAGCAAAACGTTTTCATAAATATGACTGTGACACGGAAGTGATTATACAATTTAGAGTCCTGAAGTAAAAGCAGTGTAGAAGTCTTTCACTGTTTTATAATATTTATAGTGTAGTATATTTATAGCATACATTGTCTAAGATACATTTTTCCCCATTATATAATAAAATACCATAAATAAAAACTACATTCTTGAAAAGCATCGTTTTAATTAACTATAACAACATATAATTGAAAATAGTAAATTTCTTAAAAAATATGCAGAAGTGTAAGTAAAAAGTTATTTATTTGCAGCTCATTAAATACGACATCCTTCACATGTTCTCCCAAACCTAAAATTTGTCTAAATTATGTTAACAAAATATTAAAATTTTGAAATAAATTTATAGCTTTTCAATATTTTTTTTTACTTTAGTTTTGGTGCTAAAATATTTGTTTTAAAAACACCTTCACCCTGATGAATGAATTTAATATTAGTAATAAAAAATGGATTGTAATCTAAATATACATTTCATAAAATTATTTTTAAATCATATTTCATTTGTAATGGACTTTTTTATTTAATTTTTATGATTGTTTTAACAATATATTTCGAAGTTTTAATTATTGAAAAAATTGGAAGATAATGGAAGAATTGTGTGCTTTAAAAAAAACTAATCATTTTGAAACCTTATAAAGTTTCATTGTTAATTCTGAAAATAAATTCCAGTTATAAAAATTTGCAAATTATTTTATATTAAAATTTATACAATAGGATGAAAAATTATTTTAAATGTTTGCTCAGAATTTTCCTCTTTGACATAAAGTAAATAATTGAAAAATAACTTAACATATAAATTTACTCCTTTTTTACTATATTTAAAATAGTAATTGTTAAACAAGTTGTAAATAAACATTTAAAACATTATTGTTAAAATGATTAAAAGTATGCTATTATAATTTAAATTGAGAGCTATGCTTACAATTTAACAATCAATATAAATGTATTATTTAAATGAAATCAAAATTTTAATGCTTTATTTAAATTCTCATTAAGAAAAAAATACATCGTTATTTAGTTAGATCAAATTTTAAAATAAATTAATATAGAGTTAAATAAATTAATATAGAGGCAAATCAAATTGAAATATGGATAATTTTAAATTCAATTTTAATTTTATATTCTGATAATTATCTTGAAACGTTTAGGTTTATATTCTGTCAATGCCTCTAAAACAGCAATTATTAATTGAAATGAAAATTAAGTTATGTAATGTTTATAAAATTATAAGCTAATTTTGATTGAACCCTTGTAAAATAATTTAGGTGTAAAAATCTTTAATACCTTTAGGAGCCATTTTTCAACTCAAATTACTATCTAGACATTTAGGTGGTTTTTTTCTTATATGCGATATAATCAGAACAAAAGACAAATCTATGCTTCAGGGAACATAATGTAGGAGGCCTACAATTTTCTGGATACTGAGCTAATACTATAACTACATAAGATTCCTGGTCTTTTCTTACTGTGTGTAGAAACTCATTTATTTTTTCCCTTATATTTTCCTTTCTTTTATTCATAAAAGAAAAAAAATCCCTCATTATTTGTAGAATTTATTATAAAATATTAAACAAAAATTGCGATTGATTCAAAAAATTATAATCATGGCATTATTTCTTGCTATAAAACTCAATTTCAGATGTTAGAAAATATTATTTTTCTATAATTTCAAACTGAATTTTATCCATTGCTTATTTGTAAAAATACATTACACTTTATTCAGTAACATATGATTTTTTCTTGTATTCTAAAAATAAAAATGTCATGAAAACTCAAATGTTAATACTATGTCTTATAAAAATTTGGTGTGTTTTCTAAATTTTAACTTGGATTAATTATTAATAAATATTTCTTTAGTATTCTTTACTTCATTACAATTAAATTGCCACTTTCTATTACATTACTTATCTTTCTAAATATCGAACAAACCTTTTTTCCATTTGTGAGCAGTGTTAAAGCTATCTCTATATACGATAATCACAGTCCATCAAATTTTCTACAATTAGTCTAAAAGGTATTCTTTAAGATCGTTAACATTTTACGGGACATTATAACGGAAATTCAATGTTATCTGCTCGAAACATGTGATGAAAGTATTACCTCTGATGAATTTAAAAACTAGAAATCGATATTCTTGAAAGTAATATACATAGAATGTATATTGCTTACATAGAATGTATATTACTTGTTTAACATAATTAATCCTTTGTTGTTGTTTCCATTAAGATGTAATTCCTTTGATAGGATGTATTATTGACAAAATTGTATATTATGAAAAAACTTTATTTTATAAAAAAAGAAATATCAGTTTAAATTATTTTTTATTATATTTATGTATCTAAATTTATTTATTTCTAGAATTTCTTAAATTACCTTACATTATATAATGTGTGTACTTTACATTATATAACTCTCAAAACTGTAATGTACTCACTTACTGTCGTAGCTGTGAAATTTTATTTGTAATAAAATATTCATATAAAATTTTGCAGTAAATAAAATAAAGTTGTTTTTCAGTATATAAAAAACACTTTTTTGAGGAGGAGGATGCATCTTATTTATTAAATGTTTTAATTTAAGTTTTTTTTTTAATTTTTTGCAAATTGATATATGTAGTTATTGGAGGGCCTAAGGTTCCACTCAACTGTGTTTAAATGCTACATTTGCAAACTATATTAAATACAAGTATTCTTTTTAAAATTGCAAAGTTTGAAACAGAAAGTAACTTGCATTGTATTTCAAATTAAATACAATAACTTCTCCTTCTCAGATTTCTTCTGGCATAAAAATAGAATCATCTTTCAAAATAATTATAATGGTAAATAATTGCCAGATTTATGTTAATAATAAAAATATTAACATAAATCTGGCAATTATTTACCATTAGATATCTTTCAATATTTATAACTAGGCATTAACTCAAATGGTTGTATGCTAGAAGAAAATAATATAAAACTCTATGGTATGATTTGAAAACAAAGTTTGCTAAAAAAGTATTTTTCACAACATATTTTTTCATATAAAAATTTTATTTCAGTGATTAATTTACCCTTTTAATAAAGTTTAACATTAAATAAAGTTATCGCTTTAAATAAAGTATTTCTTTACAAATTATCATTTTCAATAATAAAGTATCTATAAATATAATAAGATATTTCCATAAAATCAATATTACCTATAGTTTTATAATATGTACTATATTTAAGTAAAATTAATTTTTTTAACAAAAGTAATAAATACTTAAGATTTTGTTACACATTACTTTTAAAAAGACTAATTTTATTCAAAAAATATTTCATAGTTATATTTAAATAAACTCATATATAAAATATGTTTATAAGGAGCAAAAAGAATATGAATTTATTTCTAAAATTACTAATATTAGGTGCATATTAATAATATTGTTTATTTTTATTCATAATACGTATTTCTTTCTTCTGAAAAATCTAGTAATCTGAATAATTTTGCATTTCAAGTATCGATGCAAATTATCAAAAATAGGGCATAGCAAAAATATTCAGAGCAATATATTGCTTCAAAACGCAAGAAATAAATAAAATGCAACTAAAAAAGTATTAATTCTAGTGAATAATATAAGTTAACTTAGATTATATATGCTGCATTAGAAAATAAAAGAAATTATAAACTTTTTGTTCATTTATAATCTTTATGCGGAAAATGGCATTCTCCCTTTTAGAAAAAAAGAGTTAAAAATCAGGTTTTACTCATTCACTTTTTATATTTTTTTGTTTCATTTTTGAAGGACATTTTATTTATCACATTTTTTAACAATTCATCAAATTATCGATTGTTCATTTTTCATTTCACTCATTTGAATATCTATTCAGTATTCTCATTCATTTCATTTCACTTTCTATTTTCATTTTGACATAATTGCAACTAAATTTTCATCTAATCTTTTTGTTTAATTATAATCAAATCTTGAAATGTAATTAAAAGATTACATATGATGTGAAAATTATACATTCATAAAAGGTTGCCAAGACTATATTTAATTGGAATTTACGATCTACTCTTCAAGAAAGTACTTAAAAATTATTTTTTGTACATTAAGTGAATTAATATAATATTTAGTTTGCTATTCTTTAATTAATACAAATAAATATCATTTTTAGGTTAAATATGAATTTAAAATGAAGTAATAATAATAAGACTAATTGATTTTTCATATCGTTGAAAAATGAAAATACAATATAATTACTTTCATTAACAAATAAAAATAATTAATTTCATTTTTTTTCATTTTGTTGATGCCTTTAAGAATGAATGAATCACTATGAAATAAATAATTTTAAAAGGCACTGATTTGTGATTACATAAAATTAATCATACATTAAAAAGTAATTTTTCACATGTTTTATTGATGAATATTTAATCGGAGATAAATGAAATTGAAACAAATTTTAAAATAAAAGTTTAACATATAAAACTAACTTATATAATTTTTATCATGAAACCAATTTGTAACTAATGCTTGGTATAAAATAATTATATAAATGTGAAAAATAATTTTATAGAATATCAAAATACTTTAATCATTTACATATTTTTAATGATAATATTAAATTTATAACGTTAGGAATGTTTTCGTTCTGACAATTTTACGGAATACAACGTGAAATATTTTCACTATTTCACTAAAGAACACTATTATTTATTATACGAATAATGTTAATAATTTGAATTTTAAATCTCTTTGGTGTATATAGCAGCTGCGTAACACATACATTTATAGATCTTATGTTATTGTCAACGATGACAAAGAAACAATGCTTGAATTAGATTCATGCATTTCACTTGAAACTGAGTTACATGAAGAGAAAAAAAAAACGTTAAAACAAAAGTATATTATATAAATTAAGAAAGTAATTTAAATTAAAACAACATTTTATCTACTTAACCTGTCGTTCCTTAGGATTTTTTTACCTTAGAGTTTTAGAAAATTCATTCAACTAAACTAAAAAATTTGCTCTCGTATTTTTAAAAATCACACTTTATATTCTCAATTTTTAACTGATTTACTCATGGTTTCTGCTAAAGTTAAAATATTTTGTAAACATAACTACCAGAACAATTTCCTAATTTATGTATGATTTACCATTAAAAATATATGTTTTCTTGACTATGAAATTTAATTATTCTCAGATAATTTCATAAATATAGTTTTTTGAGAGCAATAATTATTGAAAACTTTATTTTGGTGCAAATGAATAAATTATATATTATCACAACAAGAATATTACGATTTATTTCTGTTTATAAAAGTAAAAAAAAACTTAATATTTAAATTCTAACTCAAGTTTTACTTTTTTATCTAAAAATTATAAGGCAATGTATTATTTAGCTTTCAAAAACGTTATAATAAATGGCAGCAAAATTAAATTGATTTAAATTTATCAAAAATATTTGTTTATGATTTAAGAGCATAGAATAGACATAATGAGGAAGAAAAGAAAATAATGTTAAGTTTAAAGATCATAAATATTTTTGTTTTTCTTTTTAGAGTTCGTAAACATGTTATTAAGTATTACATTTGATTTTTGTGAAAAAAACATTACTTAAAATAAGATAAAATGGATGAATTTTTAAACTTAATGCTGAAACTAAATATTTACTACTTAAATTTTAATTTTATAAAAATCTTTAAAATATTTATGATAGAAATCCTTAATTAAGAAGACATATTTGAAGATGAAGAAAAATATTCTTAGCTTAGAAAATATTTTCATAAAAAAACAGATTTTTTTCATCATGGTAAAAAAAATTTTACTCGATTATTTTTTAAATATTTTGTAAGAGTCAAATTTAAAATATTTATAATATACTTTGAAAATGAGTTTCTACTTATGTACGAATTTAAATATGGAGTGAGGTCTGCCAGTCTAATATCTTTTGATTATTTCCAGAGAAATTCAGAGCAAAGTGAAGGACAAAAAAATCTTTATTTCTGTTAATCAATATCAGCTATAACACTATACATTCTTTTTAAGATAAGAAGTAAAGAAAGAAGTTTTAGTGCCTGTATATTTTTGAAATTATTACATTTATAGAATTATGTTTAAGAATTATCCACTAAATTCCATACATTATACAATTGAAAACAATTTTTGCTCTAAAATAAGATTTATTACATTTTTCTATTGAAAGTATACATTATTAATAACATTAATTTATTCAAGTTTACAGGGTTGATATGTATATTAAAATATACTATAAGAATTTTTTAAAAAAATTTTAATCCCTTAGGATATCTGCATTAATTATGTAAACATCCCTTACATACTTTTTAAAGACTTATAAGTTTTATATCCTTCGAAGCACCAAAATCTAGTTTTTTAAATATAAATATTACTCAAAACTTTAAGACTTTAATTATTTAAGCATGATATATTTAGAAAATTTAATTAGACGTTAATCATAAGTAACGTCAAATTTTATCCTCAACATGCACGTGTTACTTCCTAATAATTAATTCTGTGTAACCATTTAATGACACTAGATTTCATCTAAGTACTTCATTGCGTAAACAATGTCTAGAGTTATATTTAATACTTTAGTATTACACAAAATCACATAGATGGAAATAATCCCTTAACTTTAAAAAGAATGAAAATGTAAAATCTAATAAAGATTTTGAAAATTTCTATTGTATGCTAAGATTTAGTAGAATATAATAATATTTTGTAATGTCAAAAATATAAAGAAGTACGGAAATAAAAATTGATATATATGCAACATTAAATTATTAATTTTAATTTCTACTCAGTATTTTTTTCTTTTCAATGTAGAAATGCTAAAAGCTTACAAAATAATATTTAATAAACGGAATTTTAGGTAAGTTTTAATATAAATAAATTCTTAAAATATACAGTGTATGTGTGTTACCAAATCTTATCATTTTTTTAACTTTTTGAACTTCATTTTTTGTTGTTTTATAAACATGTTGCAAGTGGAATTTTCTTCATTACCTTATTCATTGTATAAACTAATTTTAAAATGAAATTCTAAACTGATATATACATAAAAAAATAATTGCTGTGAATTAGCCATCATGCCAGATACGAAAACATAATTTTATACAGACCATTATACAAAATAAGGAGAAAAACAATAAAAAATTTAATAATAATAAAGATCTTTAAATTTCAGTATATGGTATTAATAATAAGTGAAAACATCAACATAATAAGTCAATAGAAGTATGAAAGTTTGAAATATTGATGGGTAACTAACATCGGCAAATTTTACAAATATTTTCGTTTTGAGATTTGAGATGGCATGGAATCAGGCTCAGGTGTTTTTCTTTATGATACAGAAACTTTCACTATTTCTTTCCACTGCAATGATCACATTCAGCCATTAGGAGGAAAGAAATTTAGAAAACCCGAAGTAAACTCTTAGAATTTTCTAAACTTCTTTCCACTGTATTAGCTAAATAAAAAATCATGCAAAAAGGTTCTCACAATCACATAACAATACCTTGGATTGAATAAGATATTTTTTAGTTTAATCCAGACAGAAATCACAGATATAATCTAATTCAGGATAAAATCTGATCTTTCATTCTCATTATTTATATTGAAGTAATATATTTTTCTTTGAGTGTGATTATTTTTTATATTTTCTTACAAAAATTGTATCCATTTGAACTGTATAAATAGCTGTAAAAACAGTTGGATAAGTAGTTCCTATTTATTTTCTCAATACTGCTATGACTTTTATATTATCTTGTATTTTGGTGACTTTTTTCGGCCAACAACGAATTCCCCCAAGAATTTTTCTTTACATAAGTCAAATGATATTATGATATAGAATCTTACCTTGGGTATAGATTTTTGTAGTAGTTTGGAATAATGTATGTCTAATTTGATCACGTGTGAAAAAAATGATCATGTGCGACAACCAAACCAAAGTAGACATTTTTAGTGGAACTGAAAATAATCATTAAGTCACATAATTTATATTAAGAAAATGGTCATATCATTTTTAGCATCAACAGTTGTAATTGAATTACAGCCTTTACAACAAATATTCCATAGATTTTCACTGTCAAAATCGAATACCTTAATTTAAAATCCAATGTTTCTCCAAATAGAAAATATGATCTTTTTTTTACACAATTTATACCGAAAAAGAATTTATGTTTGCTCTTTCGTATTTACTTTTAAAGTGATAAATCAAAACTATTTCTTTATAAGCAATTAATAATGATTAAGAGTCATGTTCGTAGAGAACAGATAATAAATATATATTAAAATAACAAATGGTATTAGATGAAAATTGTTTTCATAAATCTATAATTCTTTTTTTATATTTTGAATAATATATAATTTTTTTTACATATTTAAATTTATTTATTTATTTTATAATGCTGTGGCTTAATATGATGGGAAACTTCAAAAATATAACAAATTTATTTTTAAAGAATTTGTTTATTAATAAGCTTAATTATATACAGTTAAAACTACTAGGTAGTTTTAATTTTTACTTTAATAGATTAATGTTATTAAAGTGAAAGAAATCAATACGTTTTTAGAATAAAACAGGGTTACGCCCACCCCGACATAGTAAGAAAGTGCGTGTTTAAAAGTAACGAATAGCCTTTCTTACGACTTCTGAGACAGCTAATTTATTTATTCTCTAAGGCACAGAAAAGACTTCCCAAATTCTGTTACTATTGTGAATACTGTACCATATCACATATTAGGAATGTTTTCAAATGAAGAGAATTTACTATCTTTGCAAGTTAATTTCAAAGTAAAAGATATTTCCCTTGTTATTTTTTATATCAGCTCAAATACAATAAACAAGCGAATATTTTATACGAAGTTATTGAGCTATTAATTACATTTTCAACCATTTTTTATAATTGATAAATATTAGGTTAAAAAGTTTCCTTATGTTACCAAACATATAATAAATTGAATTCATAATTAAAATAAGAAAGTTATACTTTTTTCTCCGAGTTTTATATTAACTGTAATTTCCATATGGCAGAAAATAAATGCACTCTAAATGCAAAATACTTTTAAAATAACTATGCGTAGGCATAGGAATTTCCTTAACTCCTTAAATATAATCATGTTTTAAAAAAAGTAAAATTCTAAAGAATTATTTTGATAAGGAAAGTTGATTCATTATTCAAAAGGTGGTGAAGTTTTTATTAATAATTATGGTTACTTCAATCATTTTGTTGAACAAGTTATAAAGATAATAGTAGTTTACTTACGTAGTTGATTTGAAACCAATAGAAACATTATGATAAAATGAAAAAGTACTGATAAGGGGTTTGTAGAATGCTCTTCTCTTCGGTAGAGATTAAACTTAATCAGATTATGCTAACTTACAATGAATCTCTTAATAATAAAGTAAAGATAATAACTTTGTGTTGCAATGCATGTATTTTGGAAACAATACTCAAGGAGATGCTAATAAATGTGTTTTTATTTACTCTTAATATTTAATATTAATTGAAATTGTTAAGTTTAAAAATAAATCTGAAATTCATAACAGAATGATTAATATAGACGATAATCAATTATAGCATTAATCATTATTTTTTATGTTTTATATTATTTATAATTATTTATATTAAATTATGTATTAATTGAAACAAATGTACTTTATATGCATAAAATTCAACTTGATTTCATTTATCAGAAATTTTGAACAACGTTTGTTTCCATACATTTTTATGTATTGAATATCATTAATGATTTTCATCATACATTTTTTTCAAATAGTATAATTAATACTTTAAGCAACAATTTTAGGAACAAGTCTAATTTAAACTTATTAATAACTAAACTTCATTAACTATCCATAATATTTTAATTGCTGAAAATTCTGTTACACAAGCACTCCGCGGCTGACTGTTTAGTTAATATCACGAAAAAAAATTAATCCTATATAAATCCAAAGGATATCTTGAAAGGATTTACTTTGTCACAATTTCTCTAAATATATATTGTAACTGTGGCAATGCAGATATATTTATATTGTCACTATAGTATCCCCAGCTTATTTTTGTTCCGAAAGTTAAAAAATGTTGGCTTATAAGTGAGGGCATTGGATTAATTTTATTATGCACAATTAGACTGCAAAATTATAATACTTTTACTTATGTTTGTCTTCATTTTCAAACTAAGTAATTTATATTAAGTACTTTTTACAAGATATTGTGTAGTAAAATAGTTAATATTTAATCTAATTTAATTAATTGTCTAGTTTAATAATAATTAAATACATTTGATTATTATCAAATAATCAAGCATTTTTAACTATTATTCTTATTTGAATTAACGTCTTCTTAAAGGTTTTTAATCTGCTGAGTCTTTCAGTATTTGCAAAGGTTTTTGTTTAGATTAATAAAGAATAAAAAATTACATCAAGAACTTGATTTTGATATTATAAATCTATTTTTTTTTATTTTTAAATTAAGTATTTTTATAATGTCGATTTTCATGATAGTTGCTAATATTTAGCAATCAAACTATGATTTGATATCAATTTTGAAAATAATTAAAAATTTTTGTAGGCAGCATATTTCTCATAAAATATTTTTTGATTTTTATTGGCAGCAAAGTTCTGTTTATAAAATCATTTTTATTGAAATTCTTAGTAAATTAAATGAGTCTTTTTGAATATTGTTTAAACGTGTTCATTGAGAATTTGAAACTACAACTTAATTTTTGGTCAGAAAATTCAAATTAATTGTTGAAGGAATCATTTTTTTGTCCATTTATTTTAGCTTTTACAATATAAAATTACAAACATTTAAATTGATATTTAAAACCTCATTTCTGAATATATTTCAATTTGGTAATTATTTTTCATTTGATATTTAAAAAACATATATTTCTAGGTTATGATAATTTGTCATAAAGTTTTATAAAACAAATTCACAATGTATATTTTAATAAATAACGGTCAAAACGGTCTTAACAAAACTCATTCAAAAATACAGCACAAGTACTTATTTCTAAACATTAAATAATCTTGTAGAAATACGAATTTATTTCGAACTTCATATTGTAATTAAATTATGATTAAAAGCTTTATTAATTATAACATAATTTGAATAGATTCTAAATTTCCCTTTTAGACAGAATCAATTTATAAGTTAATTAATGGTAAAAAGTAGTTAAAGTATTAACGCATCAACGTTTTTCTTTAATGAATGGAAAAAGGATTGAAGTGCCACAGCTAAAACTACTTTTCTTATTATTATATATTTCTATATAAAAATGGCAAATTTTATCAAAAATATTTGTTTATTAAAACTCTTTTTTTATACTTTTGTTAGCTTTAAGGTTTTATATTTTGAAGATAATCTATAATCTGTTACAATTTATTTAATATATTATATTTTCAACGTAAAAAAGTTAATTGTACACGACTTTAATCTAGTACTCCTTCAGAATTACAATTTAATGTGTATTTTAATTAATTTTTGATGTTTTTACTTTTTAAGTTATAGGATTTTGACATAAATAATATATTATATTTAAATATTAAATTAAAGATATATTTTTCTTTAAATATGCACATTATACAAAAATATTTTTAACTTACTTAAATACTGTATTTGATAAAAGAAGTATAATAATTTCATAAATAAGTATTTTAATTCAAGAATGAAAATTATAATAACCATATATTACTTAGTTTTCCTCCTAAAAACATGCAAATTTTAATTTATATAATGTTATCAAATTAAACAGTTTGAGTTATGATCGCCATTCTTCTGTCTCTATAAATTCCACTAGAGTGATAACATCATTTACGTCACAATATAATAATAACTGTAGTGTGTTTGAAACCTATTATCCTATAATATTTCATACTAGTTTACTTGTGCTAAAAATTAAGATAATATGTATACTGGAGAATATTCTACTGAAGGGTGAGTGTTTTCCTAAGGAACACATAATTATAATATATTCTTTCTTAAGAATTCGTAGAATCTCTAAATCTTTATACTGTACTATAATTAGTTTTAAGTAATTATCATTGATCTTATTATTTTAAAATTATTCTTATTAACTTGTGGTAATCACTGTTTTGAAAGTACTTAAGGATAAATGTATCAGAGAAAATATGTATTGTTCAGATGACGAGATGCATATATTGTCGCAATAGATAATTTTTCAAAATTTTCTAATTTTTTTTGGCAAGTAAATTTACATTCAATAATTTTACACATAATAATTGGTAAAACTAAGACAGAAACCAGGTTTTCTGTTTTGTCTTAAGCCATCGTTTTAAAGAAATGCATTCTCAAAAGGAAAATTAATAAATGTTCTTGTAATGCAAATTTACCTAGGCTTAACTAATCAAAACATTTTTATTTTAATAAAATATCCAGTATTATAAATTAAATTAAATAAGAAATTATCACATTAACAATGCTTGCTCTGAGCCAAATTTTTTTCCCCTTTAATCATAGCTAATCAATTTTTTGTTTAGCAGAAAGCTTATTCAAATTGTATTTTAGAAAACTTAAAACTTCAAAATGCAATTAAGGAATGCAAATTAAACAATGTTTACAAAAAATATTATTTAAAGATTGAAATTGTTCTTTCAATACAAATCAAATAAATTATGACATATAATACATTAACATTACATGATAAAATGTATAAGATGTTACTCAATTCTTTTTTTTAATTTAAT
>JAPDSC010008210.1:81624-96446 GCA_026290005.1 Latrodectus geometricus | reverse complement strand
AAATTCAAATAAATGATCATTTGCATTTGCAAATAAATGAAAATTTATTATTTGCAAATCTCATTTTAACATTTGTTGCTTTCTAAAAGGTTCGGTTACGGCAGGCATGTCATAAAGCTACAATGTGTTTGAACCATGTTCCACTGTTACTTTTAACAAGAAATAAAGAAAAAAAAATACAAATACTGCTATAAAATAAGGTTAATTTAGGTACAAAACTTTATCCTCGAACATAATACTGATATTTACAACTATTTACAGTAATAGGATGTTGATGAATGTCATTTAAAATAGGAGTATTTCTTCACGATAGGTCTATCCAGGCTGTAGCATTAAGATATTACTTAATTTATGATTCATAGATTACTTTATGTTGAGTGAAGAATTTCATGGTATTAGGATTATGACTTATCGGTTAAATATTTTTGCATGATAAAGTCATCAAGCAATGGATATTCAGTAAGGTGTTGGCTAATGAGACACTCCTACATGCTTGATAACAAAACTGTCACAGTTACAGTGATGTAACGAATAACGACAATGGGGACACTAATAGCATTAAATTATTTCAGAGAAATTCATAACATATAACTTTATAATGATTTCTTTTGTATGGAGTTACACAAAAGACAGTGAACATGGCTTGTTTGAATCAATCACTGTCATTAGAGTTCAGTGACGTGATGATACATAGTACCAATAATTGCGTTTATCGATCATCTATTTTTTGAATAAGATAACCCTAATTACATTTTTGATGTGTTTTTCCCGATAAACGAGTGAACACAAGCGCTTAAAAAATGTATCGAATTTAGTTATTTGATCTGTTTTTTATTCTTTTTTTTTTTTAATTTTGAGATATCGTAAATTTCATAATGGTTATTATGTTCAGATATTTTATTTATAGAGATAATGCGCTCATATATTATGAAAACTTCATCATTCGTAAACTACTAATTAAAGAATTCTGGCTGAGAGTTAAAGCTACATGGAAAAAGGTAGTCGTATTAATCACCCAAGCCGACTTTGAATCAATACATAACGTAATTGCAATAGATATTGTCGAAAGAAAAAGTAGCTTTGTTTTAAATTTTTCATGTTGTCTACCTTAAATCACCAATAAATTCAGTGATACCTATCAGTCAATATATAAAATATATTGATATTTGTACAAAAATAACATTTTCCTATTTATTTTCCTTCTTGAACTTATAAATCATAAAATTCCAAAGTGAGAGTTTTGGATTCTTGGTTTTTTTTTGAATTAATATTGATAATTATTGATGCAGAATATAAGAGTAGGATTCAAATGTACCATTAATAATACTACATAAATTGAATCTACACGTCTATTTTGCAATCATATCTTAATTATAATATAAATGATAAATTTAATAAAACGTGCTAATTTATTGGAAAAATATAAAATCCATTCGCAGCTTAATATACGCATACATCTCTAGAACTTTTCTAACTACTATTTCTCTTAATTTTATCCTATCAAAGTGAATTTTTTTGTTCGGAGCAAATTTTTTCTGTTTAAATAATGTTGAGTTTTATATTCAGTGTTCATGAAAAAAATATTTATACAATGTTTTGCTTATGAATTTTATAAATAAAAGTTGGTTAAAGTTATATTAAAATCAAATGTTCAGTTCACATATCTCAGCATGGAATTTGATTATTCGCTATTTTTTATTAGATCAAAATATATATTTGCAATCAATAACGTTGTTTAAGCATTTAATGAATGTTTTCTTTTATTTACCCGCATAAGATATAAAAAGAAATAAAAAGTGCAATAAATATCCAAGATAAAAAGAAGTATGTATTTATTTTATATTACATATTTATTGCATATTATTTTTTTCAAAATAAAATATGCTTTTTTAAATACCATATACATAGTTACAAAAATATTTCGTAACATTGTTGCATAAAATTATGAGTGAAGAATAATTTAAAAAAAAATTTTTTTTGTGCAGTAAATCAACATGGAATGCTTGTGACGAAGATGGTAGAGAAGGAAGGATCTGTTTAATAGTCGCCATGCAGTCTATTCACTCTACCCTATGAACCCATCTCTTAAAGAGTTAACAGACTACCCAGCACAATAAATGACCTAGTCGCTCACCTCCGCCCGTAGCCCATCCCAAATCTCGCGCACCCTCTCAACCCTGACCCTTACTAACCACCTTGTGCGTTTCTCCTTACCGCCATTTTACTTTTCGGGTTCCCATACTCCAGCGGAATAAGAATTAAAAATTCTTCGTGAAATGCGGGGAAAATCAATAGAACTCTAATGCTAATTTCAATTAATTTTTATATATTCCTTCTTTTCGTCAAGATTAACTTTTTTTAAGGATATTTAACATCGATTTTTATCTAGAATTTACAGAATTTATTTCATTCCATAAAATTTATTTTCTTCTATGCGATCAATTTATTTGAATAATAAGGAATCATTTTACCATCATTTATTGGTAAGATGTGGTTGTGAAAACTTTATTTATTAAAAAAGAAACAAATATAGATAAATCGCTCTGATTCAAAATTTGAATCAGACCGATTTATCAATAACATGATAGCCTTGAAAAATTATCTTAATAGGAAGCTAATTATATGCAATATAAAAAGTAAAGCAATTATAATTTTTTTAACTGTTGTATTAAATGTCAAAAAGTAATAAAGAGAAATATAAAGTTCTGATAACACACACAAAAAATTGAATAAACTTAAATGTTTTATTTGTGACGTAATTTGTTGAATTTCTACGTATATAGCACAACTGAAAAGCAGCTTGCAGTTGAGTGGCAAGAAATTCGGAGTTAAAAGGATTTCTGAAAGCATTTTATTTAACGAATAGTTTAAATTGACTATGTTAGAATTGATAAGACACGATGGGGTTAGAAGCTTCTATTCTCTATCTTCGGTTGACCTTACTTTATATAGAAGATGCTTTGAAATTATTCAAACTATCTAAAGAGATAATTGGAATTTGTGCTGAAATTTGAGTTTTTAGACCAGCAATTGAAATTCTACAGGTAAAATGATGGAGTATATGTAAATTTAGTATTGCAATAAATAGGTTGCATTTAAATAAATGCATCCGATTATTTCAACTTAGTTTCAATTTAATATTATATATATATATATATAATAAGGAAATCGTGATAGAAAATACTTATTTAAAGAAACAAATAATAGTGAGTGGGTAACTAATAAGTTAGATTGATAGAAATGAAATTATAACACACACAGAACAAAAGTAAAATGAAAAATTAGGAAATTATAGAATAAATATATATTTGAAGGTTTTAAGTTAAATCTAAAATTCTGATTATAGCTTGATTAATTAGTTTAGAAATATCTTAATGGAAATATGATTTTGAAGAGTGTTGTAAATACGGATACAATAAAAATGTATTTATTTGTTGTGGTTTTAAATTTTTATTTCATTGTTTATAACTGTTACATTTTTCTTTTATACATTTATAAAATGTTCATGATAAATATGATGAGTAATTGAATAGCAACCAAAGAAATGTCAATAATACCGGGGCCTAAGAAACTTCTACTATACATGATACTATTGACCGAACTATTCAACCAATCGAAATGAAAGTTTATATATAGTTATTTGAATGCATGTTGTCTAAATTATTAGATTTAAAACAATAAACCTCCCAGAGTTAAGGTTACAGAGACAAAATTTCGAAATTTTCGAATGACAACACCCACTTTTTTATAGAGATTGTCGATAACAATAACGAACGTATCATCGCAGGAAAAATTTGTGGAACCTCCATTTTTATGGCATTTTTCAAGTTTGATACATTCCAAGGATTTGATGTATACGTCTTAAATTTCCGATAACTCAAGAGACAGAAATCCATCGAAGTGAGGTCGGAAAAACGAGGTGGTCACGAAATTGCAAAGGTACACGGGATGACTCTATCTCTAAAGTACTTTTGCAGCACCTGTCGAACACGTGGGCAATGTGTAGAGGAGCACTGTCTTGCATCCATATAAGGTTATTAATGAAATTTCGCTGCTGCAATTCTGGAATTACGTAATTCTCTAACATTGCTTTATACCCAGCACCTGTGATGGAGCATGTTTGCTTACCACTGAATGTGACTTTTTCGAAAAAGTAAAGACCCAGAAGGAATGTCCCTACGATGCCACATCACTCAGACACGTTTCTGCTGTTTAAAGGCACTGATGACATACCGTGAGGATTTTCCTCCGCTAAATGAATGCAGTTCTTAGAGTTTACGTCTCCAATCAGGATGAAATGGGCCTCATCCTTCCATATTATCCGCAACGGTCACCTGCTATCTTCATCATAACTAATGAGTAAAAGATTTGCAGTCCACAAGCTGTTGGCTGCTTCCATGTGCCAACGCCTGGACGGGTTGGAATCGATGAGGAAACAACCACAGAACAGAGCACAGAATTTGGAGAACTGTGGTTTTTGACACATCCAAATTGCGGAAAACACTTCTTGTTATATACAGTGGACCTGTAGTAATCATATTATACACTCCCGCAACAAGTTCGACAGGAACGCGAAGTTGTTTGGATCTCGGTCTATCATATGTGCATTCCGTTTCCTCAAATTTCTTTACCAAATTACGTACACTTTTAACGGAACATCGGCCTTGTTTTAACTTATTATTTTGATAATAAACTCGCACTGCTTCTGCAGCATTTTCTCCGCTCAGATAAAAAAGTTTATCAATTCACCTCATTGTTACCCTGAAAATGTCATCTTCTCACAAATGAAACGGATTAGCGTGAACATGAAGAAACAATCTTCTCTCAGTTTGTATCACAAGCAGTGCTCTGTGATAAGTACTTCTTCATATTCAGTGAATTATGCAAAATGCATCAATAAACCTCCCCTTTTATTGAGATTGGTTATGATGCTCTTTTTTTGCAAATGTTTTACGCCGTAAATGTATGTCATACGTGTCTCGTTCCAACACCATTTAAGGTTTCTTCATGCTCTGATCAATCTGCGCACGAATATATGGATGTTCCATTCGAAGCTTTCGAAGTTTTGTCACTGTAACCGTAGCTGCGAGAAGTTTATTGTTTTAAATTATCACAATCTGGATCCCATTCATTCAAATAACTATATCTTAACTTTCATTTCGATTGATTCGATCACTAGAAACTGCTTTATAGGGAAAATTTCTTTTAAATCATCTAGTATTCTAAAAATTGATACGTGGAGGATGTTGAAATATCTTAGAATAACTCTCAACAATTAAGCTATATTAAGTAGTATCAATCACTGAAACGTTGTTGGTAATCATCTCGAAAAGAAATTTTAAAATTAATAATGATAATTATTGATGAACACCAATGAAAGAAAAGATGACTTCTCTTCGTTATCAAGAGAATAGGAAACAGCAGGTAAAATGGAATTAATTATTTTATTCGTATAAATAAATGTTCAAAAATTTAGTTATTACAAAAAGTATTTTATTTAAAATTTTTGTAAGTATATTTAAATAAACAAGTCAATAGGAAATTTAACGAATTTTAAATTGACCGTCTTGTAGTAATCCATTTAGACAATCCGGTAAGATACACTAAGTAATTGAATAATAGAAGTTGTCATCGAATGACTTTTTTATGTAGAATTATTTTTTTGTATTATTTTAAGAATTTGCTTAAATAATTATTATTGAAAAGGAACACTATATAGTTCGTTTTATTATATAAATTACAGATAGAACAAAATTCGTTCGGTCATTAAAAAAGCCATATTTAAAGTGCCGACGTTGCGATAGTCTTATAAATAGATCAATAGAGATTTAATTAAAATAGCTAAAAATACTAATAAATTACGTACCCAAAGACAGTGCCAATGTCGAAAAATAAGAAAAAAAATTCTGGGTGGCAGAAACGATTGTGAATTCGGTTCTATCTTTTGATTAAGTTACTTTACTTTAATATGGTTCTCGTGGACATTTTAAATTGTTTTCCATTAATATTTGTCACATTTTTATACACCGTTTATGGCCTTCATTTCTACAACTCTTGACATCAATTCTCACATTGAATACAAATAATTGTTATAGTTTGACTGTAGTGAATAAAAAAATAAAATAGAAGTGATAAAAAAATAAATTCTTGGAAGAGATTAAATGAAATTTTTTTTATCAGAAGATAAACACAAGAATGTATAAAATTGATTTTACAAGAATGTATAAAATTGATACAAAGTGTGTTTTATAAATTTTTTTCTTAACATTAACATACGAAAAAAAATACTACTAAATCTAAAATTCTCTAAAATTATTTAATTTACATTTTCTAATATGCCATAAAAATTTTTCTTAATTATGTTAAACATTTAAATGCATGATGGAAATTGTTGAAGGAGTGTTAATCGAAAAGTAAAATAAAAAAATGCAATACATAGACACAACATTTTTTGAAGTAATAGTGGGTATTCAAAAATTAAGGTTTTACAAAGAACTTTAATACACGTTCGGCACTTCATCCACCAAAGGGGTATATTATAATTATATATTAAATCTATGACTGTATTACAGTGTATATTTATCGTATATTTTTTACGTAGGTTAAACGTTTTGTCTATCATAATTTTGAAGCATATTTTTGCCGTATCATTTTCATTTTTATACAATAACATCCCAACAAAAAAAAAACATTGAATATTATAGGGTGGAATTAGTTATTCAGTAAAATGCATATTTAACAATATACTCTACACCGTTATTAAAATAAGCGAATTGTTGCTATGTAAGATGAAATAGATGTCCTATTTTTCACATATTTTTAGAAAAAGAAAATTATGGTTCTTCTCTTGAAATCTTAGAACATGTGTTTGAGCAAATTACTACTCATATCTGAAAAACTGTCTTAAGACATGTTTATAAGTTCTTACCTTCCACCACGTGTCCTAAAACATGAAATCTTCAAACGTGGGATGCTTTTATCATGCACTCAGAATTCTATCAATAGTTGTTGCAAATTTGCTTTTTATAAAATCTTTTTTCGCATGAATGCATCAAGATATTGACTTGCTCCTTTTGCGCATAACTGTACGTGATCGTAAAACGAATCTCGACTCAAATTATCGTTCTTGTTCTATTTCTGCTTCCATTTAAAGTGTTATGGACTATGGAGTATCTCGAATGTCTCTCACACACATTTTATGAATCATGCCTTATGATCTACGTTATCTGAACTATGACTACGCACCATCCCACTTCTTAATGAGGACTGAGTTTTAAAATTGCAGCAGGTACGTAAACTGCGTCTAGATCGATTTTTTAATAG
Organism: Latrodectus geometricus; assembly: GCA_026290005.1. NCBI lineage: Eukaryota > Metazoa > Arthropoda > Arachnida > Araneae > Theridiidae > Latrodectus > Latrodectus geometricus. The sequence goes on along the minus strand of JAPDSC010008210.1, from coordinate 89,123 downwards.
ATTTTTTTATTTCGATTTTCCCTGTTAGTCTACAGGACTTTACAAGGAAAATGGAAATAAAGAAAAAATACTGATATGCATATCAAGTCCACCATTCGCAATGATTAAGAAGTTTTTTATGAATGAAATATATATTCTGATTATTTTATTAATATTTACATTTTTGTATTTAAATATATATATATATATATATATATATAATAAAAATTTACGTCTTAATCATATTCTGAAACAGAAATTAGGAATAAATAAATAAATTATTTGTTTTAAGAATTATTTGTTACTTTTATTGCTTTAAACTTCTTGTTTTTTTCAATTTATTTTTATTTTTACTAATTCAAAATATGTTTTTCTCATTTTGTACGTGTTATTATTAAGTTTATGTGGATTTGTTTATATTTTAATTATTTGTTCTTGCACATCCCCGAGGTTAGTTAAGTTAAATCAAATCCATGAAACTTATTCAGAGATTGGGAAAATGGGCAGTTTCTGTATCCAAGACTTGAGCATCAAAGGTAGAAATCTGACTCATTTCCAATGCCTGTAGACTTTAGCTGGGCTTGATGGTGACCCTACAAGAAGTTTGACTCCAAACGTACTTCGTCCATTCCACCCAATGACACCCCTTCGCCGCGATGAGGCAGTCTACAGGACTTGGAGGGGAGGGGGTAATTATTTACATGTATTTATAGAATGAAATTTAAATCTAAATAGCAAGAAATTATATGGAATTGTTTTTATTATTTTCTGAACAAATTTTTACATATTTTTCTTAAATATTTCTTATTTTAAAAACAAAGTAAATTTTATTATATGTAGGTTCTTAAGGACATAATTTATAAGATTTTGATTTTAATTCATTAAAATGTAGCATCACTAATAATAAAATATTACTAATAATCTACACTACTAATAATAATATTAGTTTATAAATACGTCCAAAACGAATTGTCGTCAAACCATTAGTAGTGGTAAGATTAGCGTAGTGGACATCCAAGGACCGTTTGGCTGTTCACTACGTAGAATCAAAAAAAGAACACGTTTTTATATCTCATGGGTTGCTCGGAAAGTCATTTAAATTTCCCGCCTGAATCAGTTTTTTCCTTGTGAAAACCAACCATTTTATGATTATGAAATCATGCTACGACCAGAAAGATGATAAAAGCTATTAGACTAGAATTGACAATATTCAATTCAATAAAATATTTATTCGGTATACGTTTTTCATTTTCATATAAAACGAAATAACTTTCCAAATAACTCAATATATGAATGTGCTTCATTTGCCAAATCGATTAACTCCATAAAACTATAAATTGAGAAAAACGATTAAAAAGAGTGTGTAGTGTTTATTAAAACTAACGTTATTCATTTTATTTAAATATGGTTTTTGTGATGTTAATTCGTTTTTAAGAGAAATGTGTTTGAATATATAAGGTCATTTATTATATATACATGTTCTAGTATTAATATTTAATAAAATTTAGAAAATGGAATTATTTTGGCCAATAAACATCCATATATCAAGCACATGTTTTCCCAGGAAATTATGTGTTTCATAGAAATTATAGTTCCTGTAAATGTGAGTAAACAATTTTAAAAAGAGAACAAATTATTAGATGTCTTGCTGAATTCATCCGAATATAAATCAGCGTAATTATGATATTTTACTTATTATAAATTTTTAATACTTTAATAATATCAGAACTTTCGGGAAAAAAACTTTAACTCTGTCTTTATTCAATGAGATATCGCCAATTTTGGTACTTATGAAGAATTTATTAATCGAACTGTCCGTTAATTGTGCAGTATATGTCAACGAATATTTTATTTGATAATAAAATTTTTAGTGATGGTCAAGCATGTGGAAATTCTTCTGGCATCACGTCCATTGAAAGTAAGCGAAAAATTATTAAGTGAGAACAAATAATTGGATTTCTTACTGAAATTTCTCTTTGGATGCTAATCATCATAATTATATTTTAATTTGATAATTTTTTAATTACTTACTGAATATATCAGAGTTTATAGAAAAAAATTTCGTTTACCAATAAATTATAGTTTTACTAGTATTTAAAAAGCGTGTGTGAGAGAGAGAGAGAGAGAGAAAGAAAAATTAAGTTAATTTGTTCAATCATAAAATTTTAAGATATAAAAGAGAAAGAGAGAATATATAAATATATATATTCGAAATTTAATGTATTACAAAAATATAAATAATAATAAATGAACTAGATATTTAGTTCCATAAAAAAATTGGAAATTATTAAAAGTTGAATAAATTTAACAAGAGTTACTAAAAAGGAATAAAAAATATTGAAAAAAGTTTATCCGTTTCATTCAAATTATAGTGACATCTTTCTTCAAAAAATAGTTTAAGCAAAAAGGATTTAAGATTATTTAATGATAAATTTTTAATAAATAAATGAAAATGTTGAATATTTTGCATTTAGATGTTAGCTTGTTACGTTGAAATAATTTATGTAATAAGCAATGTGTTTTTTTTTCTTTAATCAATACTAGATAATAAAGTATTAAATTCTACGCATTTAAAGGTGTGTCCCTGATCCTGTTTCTTTCCTCGCGATCATATAAATCAGGGTTTTAAGTCATGGACTGTTAGATAATGGAACGTCTTCATCTTTGTATATAATAAAAAGTGTGCGCTCAAATAATACTAACAAGCATGATATATGAACAAAAACGTTTAAAAAATCCTACTCGAAAAAAACTATCGATATGTTATAGAAACTGCACAATAAACAACTGCAATAGTTAGAGAATTTTTAATTTGAAAACCAAAAAATTTGAAAATATTCGGGAAATTTAAATTACTAAAAAGTCATTGATCTTTGAAATTTAAAAAAAAAATACCATCAAGATAAGATTCTTAGACAAGATTGAGAAAGATGAAAATTTGATTAACATTGACAATTGAAAATTTAATTTGTTTACAATTGAAAATAATAATAACATTGACTAAGCCCGTATAATTTATTAACTATTACAATTAATTGAAATATAAATTTCTTTTTTTTGTAAGTTAATGAAGAATTTTGCAAAAAATCATAACATACATAGTTAATGAGAAATTTAATAGAATTTTTATTTGAAATTTTGTAATTTTTTGTAGCTTTTGTTTACATTCAAATTTTTCATACTTTTTAATTATAAAATTAAAATTATTCAAGCAAATGTAATTAATTTTTTTATCTAATTTCTATATTTGGTATCATATAAGGCATTATTTCTTCGACTTCAAAAACACAGTTAAAAATACTTTGCTCGCTGAATAAAAACAACTCAAAATCCACAAGTAGTTTGATTATCAAATGACACAAACTTATAATGAGAACCAAAAAATTTAATATAATAGGAAAACCATTTTGCCAAGGAAAGTGATGCGAATATTCTATATATGCGTATTGAAATTCATCCCAGCGCTCAAGTATTCTTCAGCAATTAATAAAGTGACCTTGAAAACCTATAAGTCCCATATTTATTGTCACTTCAACGTTAACAGCTATGTATTCCTTTATGAGGTCCCGCCCGTCGAGAATTTTCCATTCTGAAAGGTCAGGGTTGACCGGAAGTAATGACCCCACACCTGCAACGAAAAGAGTAGAATTCCATATTCAGGCAAACGCCTTCAAGTCAAGTGAGTTACAATCAATTCGGTGACATTTACACATTAATTCTACCTCAACTCATTATACTCAAGAAGGGACAAATTATAGTACTTTTTGAAATCCCAGAAATAATCCTTTAGAAAATTATTTGAAGCTCTTTATCAATTGCGTAAGACAGTATGTTTCTGAGTGAGAAATTTAGAAAATCGATAAAGCAAATTGTACCTGACGTAAAAATCTTAAACTAAAGAAGCATCAAATAAATGAGACTCGCCGTTCCTTTTTAAATAATTTTAAAATATTAAACAAATGCTTCTAAAAAATAAATAAAATGTACTGTTTTTTCTAGAAAAAATACAAAAATAAAGTATTTCAGAAAATAAATTAAATTTTTAAAACTTAAATTTTTATTTATGATTATTGTTCATTGATAAGAATGTTCCTTTTTAATTAGAACATAGAAGATCATTTTCTTAATTGAAAGATCAATACAATTAAATTATATTAAAAATAAAGATGAATTTAGCTACATAAAAATATTATTTCTAACATTTATAATTAATTTTATGTCGTATGTTTAATAATTAACATATATAATTTTGATGAGTAAAAAGCGAAATATATTAAGTTATCATTAGTTTTGAAATAAATATTTTTATAAAAGAAGTTAAATATGAAACTTTTTTAATAGATAGCAGATGTAATAGGAAAACTAACTTTATGACTTTATTTTATATAAGTAGCTTTAAATGTAAAATTAAAGTAATTTTACTTTTTCCATGAATATTGGCTGAAATAGCTTAAAACATTACCAGCTTTCAAGCAAATAATTTAGAAGAAGGCGATTATCAATTTTATAAACACTGCACTGATTTATAGTGTGTGGAAGTTAACAGATAAAACAAGTATTTAATAAAAAAAATTAATTAATGTACAGCTTCATGTGACATTAAAATTATATTTGTTTTAAAAGTTATATTTTGTCTATTGTTATTTAATTTACTTTGACTCAGCTGATTTAGATTATTCATGTTGACAAATGTTCTTTTATTATTATCAATTACTGAAATCATATACACAGAAGCATTTAAGTGGCATGAATCTATTTTTGATGACAAGGAACTTTTTTTCTATTTAATAAATTTTTGTCAATACACAATATATATTAGTTTTTAAAATTCATTTCGCAATTGTTCTTCATCGTCTGTTTCATTAATGTTTCACAATACATAATATTTAATTTTCACTTGTATATTTAAGAGTGCGTAACTTCTCAGGCTATTGAATAGCCACACCCTTCCATTTGTTAGTCAAAATATATTGAGTTTCGTTTCTCATTATGTTAGCAGAATGACATGACTTGTTTTGAACGAATGCAAATTTTGAGCTTGCTTATCCTAAATTTCGTAAGACATTGCAAAACATTAATAATAGACACAACAGATTATATTTCCCAAAGGAAATCCAAATGAATTTGAAAGGTAAGCCAATCTTCACTCTCCACAAATTCAAAGACGTCTATTAATGACTAACTGAGAATTATGTAGGTGTATATTGGTATAAAGATATGCATATTTTCCGCGAATAATTAACTGCAATTTCTCTCCATTTCTCTCAGCTTTTGTTTCTAACAAAAAGTCTGTGAAAAAACTTGTTTGGCTGTTGCCTACTGGAAAAAAAAATCATAATTCATTATTGAATATAGGAGTTCGATTCCCGACCTATACAAAGATCTATCGTGTTCACTAATGGCAGCTGAAGCACGTTAAAATAGCTCGTGGTCACAATGACCTTCAAGTGAAATGATACTTCTGGAGGTGATAGGTCAAGTCTTGAGGGTTTCTCATTGGTCCTTGCTCCTGTATTACGAAGGCTCAACTACTTACAAACATTTCTATTGATTGAATCAATTCGTACAAATTTTTTCTTTTCTTTAGTGGAAACTATAAGCAGTTATTTATAACCAATTATTATAAGCAATTATTTATAATCAATTATCTATAAGCAATATTCATATAAATCTGATCACTATTTCTTATCTACCTTGTTTAATTTACAACATACTTAACATCTAACTGAACTTAATGTAAAATTTTAAACTTTATCCATTTATTTTGGAAAAATAATGAAGCAAATACCATTAAATTTTTTAAAGGGTAATAAAAAAAAGGAGGAGATATTACTGCATTACACTTATTTATTAGTTCAAAAAATTTCATTAACTTATTTATGTGCTAGACAAATTTGATGTTTTCTCTTAGTATATGAAACACACTTTACTCAATGTTCTTCATACATTTTGATTAAAAATTACATTATAATTTAAATTATCAGACATTTTTCAAAAATGACATTTTCTTAATAGAAAATATTTGTGGATACATATTTTATTATAAACATATCATATTTTTTTATATACAATAGTTCTGGACAGTTACTTGAATTGGCATTGATTTAAACAGAATCAGTTACGATTATCATTGAAATAATTGTAACTGTACGAGATTTTAGTTTAAAAAAATGTTTTTGTTATTTTAATTATGACTTATTTTTGAGTTTGACAAATATAGAAAATATCTATTAAATTAATTTATATTAGTTAGAATCTCTTGCTAGGAAATTTATTAATTTCTGAATTAATTTAGAAATTCAAAAGTTTTTCAGCAATTTTTTTTATTAAAATAGAACATTTTTAATTAAAAATGTTCAAATTGCATTAATAGAATCAAATTTTACTATGTTTTCAGATAGAAATTCTGTTCTCAAAACTATTTCCCGAAATTTAAATGTTATAACATCCCTTTTTTTAATTTTTGTAAATTTTGTCAAACAAAAATTAATTTTATAAACCAAGGTTAGAATATTAAATGACGATAATTAAATTTAAAGAAGATTATAAAAGGCTAATAATATTGCTACTATTAAACATTTATTAAATAGTAATTCACTATATGTGAATTTAACATTTCCATTATTAATTTTGATTGCATTACTCTTTTATTATTGATTATATGCCTATCATATTAGTTCTTCAGAAACGCTTTTAAGCACCTGCAACTCGGTTTAATAGGCACCTAATCGAAATTTTCGAGTATTTATTTTTACAACCCAATTTATTTTTTTAAACAAATATTTTTGTAATTGATGTTTATTTTATCAAGTTTGAAATATATATTTTGAAAATGGACTTCATACGTATAAGTGCAGGATAAAAGGGGCCCATTTCTAGGCAGCATGTCATGGCTGTTAACGAATTAGGAATGCACTCCCTTGAGGAAAGAGGCCCTAGAAAATCAAAATAAAGCTGTCAACGTCTTTATAAGCCCGCGGGAAACAAGATAATATGTCCGATAAAGCTGTCTCTTTTTAAATCCGGATCTCGATACAGCATGATTGCATCAATATTTTCTATTAAAAAGTTTAATTTATTGATTTATAGGATAACTATATCTTTTAGTATACTTAACATACTCAAAAAAAATACCAATAAAGTTAATAGCTTCTTCGTGTTTTATTTTTTTTTATAAATTTTCATTTTGAATTTGTAATATAACATTTTAAGAAATACGTGACTGTAATTTTAATATAAAGTAAATTGATCACTTTATAAAATGATGAGCTTGTCTTAATGCAAATTTTTAAGCGGTTTAATTCATGCTTTGTGAGTTTATTTCCTTTAATTTATCTTAATATTTTACAGTAAAATTTTGTGTAAATCACATAAAAATTTTCGTGTTTTAAGTGAGTGAAACTTTAAAAATATTGTTAAAATTTAAATTAGGAAATATTTAAATTTATCAATAAAATTAATAAACTTACATCACATAAGTTTATGGTAATAAAGGTGAAGAAATTTCTCCTTTATGATAT
>JAPDSC010008210.1:36069-70369 GCA_026290005.1 Latrodectus geometricus | reverse complement strand
ATATATATATATATATATATATATATATACACTTATTTTATTACATATAAAGTTAATTATTTTTGTTTAAGTAACTTAAATCTTTCATCATTTTAAGCCCACTCAAAAGTAAAATTATTTCAATTTTCCGCCATTTATGATGAATTTGCACTAACAATGAATGTTATTAAAATGACTTTAATGCTAACAATAATTTTTAATGCGAAAACTTACATTTATGTGGTGCCAAACGAAAATTATTAAAAATAGCAATATTCTTTAGAAGTGAATTTCTCAAAATTTGTAACAATAACAGAATGCTTATTCATTGTCATGACATGATATTAAAAGCTAACAAATAATGAAGTCAGTAAATTTAAAAACTCAAGAGATCTCGCACTTTTGCCGAATGCCTTTTTGCTTAGCAAATATAATTTATTTGATTGATTGCAAATTGACGTATACTCACATATATGCAATAAATATTAGACCTTATAGAATAATAATTTAACGAAATTTTAATATAATGAAAGCATTAATTAAAAATATATTCATGATATAAAACCAAAATTTGACAAAATCATATATTGCATTCAGCGGAAAGAATTCTAATATAAATGTATTTTTTATGTTCAAAACTGAGCATGCAAATTCCAAAATAAAGCGTACGAAGGAAAATTAAGATATCAATAAATTCCTTTTAATAAATACCCTCTATGGAATGACAGCAAAAAACATGAGCAAGCTGCAGAATTTTTGCACTCTCTACAGTCTACACTACTAATAAAACTTATTTTACTCACTTCCTTATTAATGGATGTGACAAACTTCTAATCCGTAAGATATATAAAAATATATCATTTTAAAGGATATAGTTTAAAATATTTTTCTGCTAAGTAAACATAATTAGACGCAAAATTTTCTCATTTGTTTAATCTCAAAGGTTATTTTTTTGACCTTCAAAAATGAAATTTAATTGTTTACGGCCTTTTCTTGTTTTTTCAGTTTTTTACTATACATGCTGTTTTTAAAAGGGGATAGAAATATGGACTTATAGAGTTGCCATAAGTTTTAGATGTTCACACTTAAAAGAATTATTAAAAAAATATCTGGCACAGAAACAATAACTGTGAAAAATGACTCTTATTCTCTAATTATTTGCATGTGTCTATATACATGCTTAGTTAATAAATTATTATTTCATTATTATAATAAGAACGTTAGAGCTTAAAACTTATCTCTTTTATAAATAAAGTACCAATAGAAAAAATTATTTAACATACACTGCAAGAAGAACATATAAAATAAAATTGATAATTCAAAGCATTTACTATTTTTTTTTACCAGTGAAAAAATATCAGACAAATTAATCACTTATATTTCTGGGCCAAAACTATATTTTTAACAAGTTTATTTCTCGACTTAAGAAACTCAGTTCTTAAAATGAATTTTGTTATTAACATAATAGAATACCTTTCATATAGCTTGTTTATAATATAATTTAATAACATATGAATGCTAAGAGTTCAGAAGCTTTATTAAATAAAATTTAAGTAAATAATTAATAATTAATTTGTTTGAAGTAAATTATAAAATGAACATTTTTAAATTTAAAATTTTTTTCAATTCAAAGTAATTACAATTTTTATATATTGAATTGCTTGAAAGATCCATGAATTTCAAAATATGATATTTAATGCTGCACTTAAAGAAATAATATTAAAACAGTAAAAGACTATCAAAATACTTGTATATCAACTTATGTATAGATATATAAGTCATTAATATACAGATGTATTACCATTACTTTGCACAACCACATCAATACTTAGGTTTTATGGCTGTATGTACATGTATTCCAAAAAAACCGTATAATCCTGTGGTACACTTTTGCATTTAGTGACAAAATGTTGTCTGGTTGATCTAGATTCTTTTTAGTGCGTTCATGATGATCAAGAATGCTAAAATCATCAACAACATTCTTTTTCTGTAACCCTAAGTTTATAGATCATCATGAAGAGATTTAGAATACTCTTACTGCGCATATTCATTAGAATTCAAACAATGCAAAAAAAAATTTTTTATTAAAAATTCTAATATTTCGTATTTTTGTATTTTTTTATTATGAATTGGATTTATTTATTTAAAAAAATCTATAACATAAAAATTACGTCATCTTAGTTGCTTGGTAGCATTATTTTAACGCCAAAAAATTAAACCTATGTGCCAAAATGGTAAAAATTTACTGTATTCTTAGGGACTTTTTTCAGAATTTTGCAAAAATGTCGCCATTTTGCACAATTGAGATACAAAAGAAATAACAGAATATTGAAAAATATTGCCTATGGAAAAAATTGCCGGAAAATGTTATTTATCGCCAAATGTGAAAAAATTGTGCCAAAGGTGACCGTACAATAAATCTGATCAGCGACCCCGACAATGAACAAATTTGTACTATAGTTATATCAAAAGTACAAAAGCATGAACTTAAAAAAAACTTAATAATCCTTACCTTTTGAGTCACTAGAATGTTGATATTTCCCTTTTATATGCTGTTTCATTTCATTAAAAATCATAAAATTATTTCATGAAACTCTTGACTTATTTCTTCCATTGAGTTTGAGAAAATTCTTCCGATATAAAATCGTTTTCGCTCTTGTTACATGTTATAAAAATATTTCCAGATAAAAGGTTATATACTTTAGTCATTACCTATTGAATTAATGAGTGCATATTAAGAACACTGTAGATTTCTACATATTCATTCCAAAATTCGTTATATGAATTGCAAACTGTTTGAATATTTGGATAGAAAATAGCACTATATTCATAAAAAGTTTTAGAACATCAACTATAACAAAAGTAAATAATTTTAAATGAAATAGTAAAGCTGTTGCCAAAAAAAATTACTATTTCATACAAAAAAAATTCAAATATGCAAAAAAGTATTTCCGATTTTTATATCTGGTGATACGAACAACGAATTTAGTATCGTTTGCTTTTTCAGTTTCACTGTGAATTATTCGGGAGAAAATGCGAATTATCACTAAGTGTCATTATATGTATTTCTGAAAACTTAAAAAGTGTTAATTAATATTTTTAAGCGAAATACATTCTGAAATTTATTGATTTAATTCACCTAATTTATTTAATTTTAAATTGATCAATAAATTCATTCTTTCTCTCTTAGTTAATGACGAAAAATGATTAAAAAGTTCTAAAATTCATCAAGATTGCCACAAAAGTATCAACTTTATTTTTAGAATGATTCGCATTTTCAGAAAGAACCATTTATGTGAAAAAAAGCATCTAAATGGAAGAATATTAAAATTGAATATATTTCTAATTATACCGTAAAATAATACATTGAATTCGAAAATGAAAAATACTCTTCATTTTTTTACATATTAATATTTAAATAAGCTTCAAATGCTTTCAATAAAAAACTTTCAAAATATATATTTGTCACAACTAAATAAACATGTAATATATAGAATTAGTTTTATGTTGAAACTTATACTAGTCCCTATTTTATGTTTTTGGCTATCACTATAACCAAGAATTCTATAAAATATATTGTAATGAATCATGAAAATAATTAAAGCAGCTTTGTATACTTCTTTCTGTAACGTATTTAAGTCCCATTTATTTGTATTGATGTACAATGTTGGGTAGTTAAATTTTTTTTTTTCGAATTTTCTAAGTGACATTTTTTATTTGTTTCCATTTAGAAATGTGTATACAATATATACTGTAATATATATAGCACTGAAACACACACACACACTTAATTTCCTCTGTTTTTACATACTGATTGATAGTCATAACATAAAAAAGACTAAGTGAAATGCCTCCAAATGTAATCGAATATTTTGTGAAAGAGCTAGGAAAATATAGTGTTTGCTGGAATTTAATTCGGAAGAAATAGTATCTAATATTTTTATTTAATTTCAGTTTGATTCTTCATATTGGCTAGCATAATATTTAAATAATTGAATTAGGAAATAGAACTCTAAAATAAATATAATCCTATTTTCAGTAAAATGGTAAAAATATTTAAAAGGATGGTTATAATGAGACATATTTTTAAAAGTGAATCCAGATTAAAAAGTTTGACAAGAAGTGGTTTCCCAATAAAATTAATGTGAGATAGTAGTTTTTTTTATTGTTAGAAAAGTCTTGAAGAGTTCATATATAGATGCTATAAATATTAGTACTGATTAAATACATTTGTTTACTCTTGAATTATGCTTAGGAGAATTCGACATTTGTTCAAATTACTAGATTATTAGTTATTTTGTTAAGTATAAACTATTTAATATATATGATATAAAAAAAGATCAAATATTGAAAGACAAATTTAAGGCTAAACAACCATTCGTCATTCTAAATTTACATTCATTTTTAATTTAAAAAAATTTACAAGTGCAGTTTAATAAAACGAAGCAGAAGCTTTAATAAGAACTTCATTTAAAAAAATTTTGTTTTAAATTGTAAAATAACCTATCTAATATTCTAATTTGTAAACTGCAAACATAATAGATTTAATGTTACCAATTTAATTATGGAATTAAAATTAAAACATATTCTTTATTGCAATAATGAAAGGAATACTTTTAAAAATACCTGTTAAAAATTTGGCAATAAAAAAGGAGCGTTTTTCCTTGATAGGTATTCAAAATAAAGATTCTAAATTACATCAATCTCTCTCAGTTAGAAAATTTTGAAGTACTACCATACTTCAAACTTAAGAAGGATTTTTTTTTTTTTTAAGCAAATTATTTGTCAACGCATTTCGTTGAAATGAGAATTTCAGTTGAAACAATCATTACAGAAAATTTTAAAAAAAAAATGAAAAAAAAAACTAATGAATTAAAAATATAAAATTTATTAAATATATGATGAAGAGTGTAAATTTTTAAAAAAGGAATTTTACTTTTCATATCGGACCAGTTTTAAGCATTTTTGTTTAAAATTAAATCAGAGTATTAGATCAATTTTGGGGAGTACCATATGCAATATTGCATCTTTACTGTAGCCTAATTATGAGATACTTATAGCAATAATATAAGTCAACTATATTTCAAACGTTTGAAATTTAAAAGATTCTTAATATCAAAGATGCCAAATCAAAATATGTAAAATAGCATAAAAATTTTATTATTGAATATTTGATAAAAACAAAAGTTTAACTTGCATATTTAAATACTTCCAATTAAATAATATATATATAATTTTAAAATCTGCTAAATAAAATGTTTATATATATATATATATATATATATATATATTATAGTAAAATCGACTTCGGACAAAATTATAGAGCAATATTAACAGACATAAGTACCCAAATGTTTGCTGTTTCCTCTTAAGATAAAAAATTGTTCAATAATCCACTTTTAGACAACACTGATTAAATTAATATGCAAAAAAGTAATTAATTATTTTAAGTATCAATTTGAATTTTATTTCAATTTTATTATTTTGCGGATTCCTCTTTGAAAATGAAAAATGTAATTTTAAGAAAATAAAAATAAATTACATTTTAAAGTTAGAAGATAATTTACAAAAGAAATTGCAAAAGTATCCTTCTGATACACACATATACAGAGTAAAAATAATATTATAGTTAATGATTAAACAATGATTATGGAATAAAAATAATGATTATGATATTTTTTTTATTGCTAGAGAAAGTAAAATTCACCCGACTATTGTAATCACGTTATAGTTTGTCAAAATTGTTTTCGAAGGAATTTCAACTCGCGGTTTCCATATTTATTATTAGTTACTGACTTTTGATAATTTTTTCAAAAAAAAATTAATATAGATAAAAAAAATTATAACGACTTTACATCCTTCTTTTCAATGCAAGAAAATGCGTGTTCTATTTTAGAAAAATGTTCTTATAGAAATGCGTTGTTCCATCGATAGTTAATCACTATCACCAATATTTATGATAATATCTCCAAACACAAGATAAGATTGCTGATTATTGGAAATCAAGTTAACTATGCGTAGTATGATATTAAGTTTGAATTTTGATGATGAACACTTTTCAAAATATCGTAGCCAGTTTTTTTGTTTTCATGATTGGAATACAGTAATATATCAATCAAATATGTTGCTCTATTTAACTCAACAGTCTAATATAACATGAAATATAACATTTAAAGATTTTTTTGAAATATTCACCAGATATCTTCATTAAAATAGCAATACGTGTAAAGTAAAAAAGAATGTTTTGACACTAAAAAATTAATTTATCAATTGATAGGTATCCAACATTGTCATCTAACTGCTGTTTTTATATAAAATTATTATAATTAATTTATCTTAATATTATTCATCCTGATTTTTTTATAAAATAGAATAAATGTTTTTATCTTATAAAAAAAATCATGATGTCAATTCTTTCGTATTTCACTCCGGATGGATTTCCTTAAAATTCAAGTGGAATGTATTGCCTTCATGTTTTCTCCCATTATGATGATCTATCATTGTCCAAAAATGTTTTTCACCTGCAACTAATTTTCTTAAGCTATAAAGCTATAGATTTTAGTCAAATGCTAGATTTTTCTACTGAATTTTGAAGCGAGTTATGCAGTACATTAATACTTAAGTACCTACTTATACATTTCTATATACGATGTCTTCTTTGTTCATGTTATTTCCATAAAAAGTAAGTTATTTCTTCATGCAATGTAAATGACACTTCTTTCTCATTTTGACTTAAAAATTTTCATTTTTGCATTTAATTATATGATGCTCTTCAATAGACAGCTCTCCATAACAAACTCATTTTTAAATGCTATGGTTCTCCAGTTCTGAAACACTTTAAAGTGCATTAGTAGGTTGATGATTGATTAGCAGTTCACTCTGCCTTCCTTTTGAATTTCTAACCATTCTATCAAATTTTCCACATAAAAAAAATTATTATGTGTAATGGTAGTAAAGTTTTAAATTTGGGAGACCTAACTTATTTTAAGTTTCTGTTGAATGAAAGTATTGAATTTTGAGTCCAAAAACGATTTCATAAATCTCTATTGTAAATTGTTTATCCCAGCATTTGCATATTTTGATCGATTAAATGTTGGGTAGTTTGTTGGTAAATACTGGTAACAGGACATCTATGCCTTTTCCTGAAATGTTTGCACAGTTGATGAATGATTTCACAAAAATATATTTTTCAAAGCTCCATGTTCCTAAATTCTTATTAAAGCCCAAACTTTTTTAACAACATACAGTGCTGCTATGTTTTTTACACATACCGCGTTTGCAGATGATAAAAATAAACAAAATTTTCAAAATCTCTTAAGCTGTATGTAAAATAATTACATTTGAAGAAATAAAAATCTGTTCTGTATACATTGGAAAATTTATATGAAATATGTGAAAAACAATACTATTTAAAATTTATAAATTTCTATTATAGCAAAAAAGTAAAAAATATTTTTCAAATATTAAAGAACCTTTACTTAATATATTTCATATTTCTAATGTTATTTATTCTGGAACTACATTAATATTTTTCAATTATAGTTTAATTTTGATACAAATAAACATTATAATGGAAAAAATGTTACTTCTCAATGTTATTAAATTTATGCCTTTTGTTTTCTTATTACTTTTTCAAAATAGGACTTTATAAAATGAATAATGCTGAGAGAATGCATATCCCAATTTTTAACACAAGAATCAATCACTCAATCAAAAGATTGAAATATGACGTCTGCTCTATCAGAACAAAATGCAATTTGATTCTTTCAAATCTATTGCACAAGCGGTAAAATGTATTGTTAAAATGCATTAATATTACAAATGCTATACTGATTATCAAATATGATGAAAATTAGATTATATCCATTCAATATATGAAAATAATAAAAATGTTTAAAAAATATATGAAACGTATCTACTTCAATAAAAGCATATTTTTAATGAATCTTTAAGGAAATAAATAAATAGACCAATATTACATATACTTATAATTTAAAGTATATTTTGTTCCGTTAAATAAACAATGTCATTTTTAACCTAAAAAATTAATAGTCTGTTTCTTAAAGAAATTTTTTATTTCGTTTTATGACTTTTTTAAAATACTAAGTGAAGCATTTTTTTATTCCATCTGTAGCTCCTTCATGGCTTTTTTAAAAACATTAATGGCTTTCCATGTCATTTTTCTTTAAATTGTTAATTTCAATACTTTAAGTTGTAAAAATCTCAATACTAATAAAATTATTGCAGGTTTCTTAATATTTTTTTCAGTAACGAAAAGAAGAAGTAAAAAAAAAAGTAAATTTGTTCTATCAGGAATTTATAGAAATTATGTTTACAATTTCTTCATTAGCCATTGTCTGAATTTTCAACGCGCGCGACCAGTTTATTCACCTCTCTCTCTCTTTTTAGCTTATATAATTCAATATTTCTATGAATGCTTCATGAGCCAAAGAAAGAACCGGTTAAAAAAATTTGCAACGATTTTTTTTTTTTTTTTTTTTTTTTTTTACGGAAAAAATTTAAGGTTTTCATTTTTAAAAATACGTGTGGAACGAGTATGGTACTCTTTGATCTTTTTGTACAGAGAAAGTTGCCTGAAATACTTCAAAGGGTAAATTATATATATATTTTAAGGACATTTTCCTGCAATTTTTTTTTCTCGTTTTTTTCTTTCAATGAAAATTTATTTCCATGATCTGCTTCTTCAACCATTCCCACGAATTTTCTACGGCAGTGTCCCAATCCTACCCCCTCCTACCCCAAAGTGAAAGAGGGCCCCCAATTTGGGGTTTCGCTTGAGATAGGACCATAAATCTTCTGAGCGTTCACAATACTGGACTCAATAGGCGGTTATTAATAACACCTTTTCATAAAAGACCGCGTATCGGTTATAGAGTCCTAGTAAAATGCCGACTTTTTGAACTTTTAGTCATGGTCGATATCGAGACAGATGTATTTTTTTAATACAGGGCATATTTTTATATATTAGAAGTGTGGTTTTTTTCATGGAAGACTGGGGGTTTGAGGATGAAGAATTGATCACACGTTATACGACAAGCATTCCATTTTAATTGATTCCGTTTGTCGGTATCATTTACCTTTTCTTATAATATTTTTTACGCATTACTTTCCCATTTTGGAGGGGATACTTTAATAGAATTGCGCATAACTCTATTTCCTTATAATTAAAAAGAGTTGAAATGAAAGTACTGAAAGAATATTTATGACAAATACGTGAAATCTATCTGAAAATAAACGAAATGTACTCCTCTACATTTGTAAAACTATTTAAAAAAATATCTTCTTAAAAAATTACATGAATATTTACTTTTATGTATTTAAATGCTGTAAGATATTTTTCCTATTTTTAGATCCTGAATATGCCTTTTAAAATTTATTTTTAATTTAGCAAATTTCGACATTGCTAAATATTGATAAAAATAATATTTAATGGTAAAATATTCTATATATAAGAAAAAGAAATTTTTATTTATTTGTATATTTAAAGAGTTTATTTCAGCAGTAATTTAGTATGGTGTAATAATTTAGAAAATTTTATATGGTTTGTATTTTATTTAGCAAAACATTTTGTATGTATTTAGATTTGTAGATTCTGTATACTACTTTTCTTAAATAGGTAACGTATGATATCTCATTCTAAAAATAAAACATTGATAAATTAAATTTCATATAATAAACATCGTGCTTTATCACATACATGAAATATTTATATTAAATGTGCTAATTTTGTTTAATTAATTTGAATATGTTAATAATTATGAATCATTAAATTTATCAATCAAATATAAAAAAATCAAAAATAAAATTAGTGGTTAAATTGCGCTTTAGGTCTTTTACTTCGCCAACTCGCGATTTGAAGGGTTTTTTCGTACATGCTCATAAATTACTCTTTTGTTTTAGTCTTTTCATTGGTCGCTCATTAAATTTCACTTTGAAATAGCGGTAGAATTTTCGCCATGGCATCGGTGATTTTGAAAACACGCCAAGTATGGGACCTAAAGCGCATTTTCACCAAATTAGTAATTTTATTTGTTTAAAAAGTAAATCAACAATAACATTTATTTTTAAAATAAAATGTTAGATCACAAACCAAATCATCGATGATGGTATTTCCAAGACTTTAAGAAAGTAATCGAGATGATCACAATATCTATTTTGACATCAATATTACTAAATATGATTAAAAACTTTTAGTGTAAATGATTAAAAACATTTGTCAAAAGCGGTTATTGTTATTAGAAACTAAAAAAAGCAAATATCAAGTGAAATTCATATAACAGGAGCGAAACATTTTCCTTTTGAACGATTGTTTAATTTAATACATCACTAGTGAAGCTATTTCACCACTGAGAAAAATTCGCACCTCACTTTTAGAGAAAAGTATTAAAAAACCAATTAATATGAGCAAAAATCGCCAAAATGTATCAAAAACAGGTTATTTCAATTCCATTTAAATTCTCTTCACATGAACAATAATTAAACGACGATCTCATGAAGAGAGAGTGGGCAGAATCATCAGCAAAAAGAAACACAACTAAAATATGCAAGTGTTCTTATCTCATCTTAGCGTAGAAATATATACTCCAGGAAATGAAAGGTGTAGAAAATGAAAGAGAAAAGTATAAGCAAAATATAAATATCAATTCATTACAATTACTGTCAACTAATTATGTATCATGATGTCTTAAATACGACAATTTAAGGTGAATCAACCATAATAGCTGTCTGGCTTGAAACCTATATAAGAATGATAATATAAATTGACGAATTATATATTGAACTCTCAATTTATCAGCCAGCGCGTCTGCGCGTAACCGATAATTAAATTACTACGCACTGCTCTCAAAGCAACTTTTGCGTAATCTCCAAGAGCTGAGTGGAAAATGTGTGGTGAGGCTCAAATTACATTAGACCTACCATTTTGAAACGAACTTTGATGGTTTTTTGTCACATTTGGAGCTGTAATAAATTGGATTTTCGTAAATTAGTTTTGAACTTAGGTGTACAGATTTTATTGACCTTTTCTTGATTACGCCCAATATAATAATTTATGGAGAACTATCAAAGAGCATAAATACAGAAATTTTAAAAAGAAATTTTAATTTAAGAATAATTAAAATGGTTGAAATTTATTCTTTTATTTATAATTTAAATTCATATATATATATATACAAAGAGAAGAGCGAAATTAAGCTATTATAGAATTCAGTAATGTATAACCTAATTGAGAGAATCAATCAGCAATTGAGTGGTAAAACAATTCAAGTCAAAAATATTTTTTTAAAAAATGTTTTATTTTATGAGTAGTTGAAATTGTCGTTATTTAGAGTAGATCTGATCCTCATCGCAGTTAACAGTCTTCTGTTCGATTTTGTATTTACTGGGTTTTACATAGAAAAGGTTACGGGGCTATGTTGGAAATACAGGAATGCTCTACAGAATTCGATAATTTTTCTGTGTGGGTAAAGCGAGGAATTATTCTCATAATTTCAATGTATATAAACAATTTCCTCCGTTATTGAAAATTAAAAAATTACTTTTAGAAAGTAAAAAAGAGGAGCATGATGTGCAATTCGTTAACTGCTGGTGGGATTAACATGAGTTTTGAATCGTAGGTTCTTTATTATTTTTAAGAATTAACTATACTTATAAAAATGGATAGCTCTTTCAAAAATCAGGCATGTGTGTGTGTTATTCAGTTCTAAAAACCTTAAAAAATTTGAATATTTTTGTACGTATATCATATCTTATGAAAGGATTAATTTTAGTTATAAATAGTATCTTGCTACACCCTGAAAAAAATCGAAGGACAAAAAAGGGTTCATCTATTAAATAATTCAGCTATCATTTTTTACTTCAAAGTATTATGTATATCTATAGGTTGATTTTAGACGTATCTAATATAAGTAAAAATAAAACATGCTATGAAACCAGGACACTACTTGAGTTAGAAGGCATTTAGAGTTAAAACTTTTTATTTAAACCTAAACGGCTAATTTATAACTTTTTGACTTTCATATTTTCTACTAAAATAATGAATGTGATTATAATCTTAGGAGCTGGAATATAATTACTCCAAATTTCTTGGATTTTAAAACTTGAAATTTACCATTAACTTCAACATCAATTAAAAATAACATTGAAAATTGTTGTCTTACTCAGAAACGGGTACAATTTTAGTTTAAAATTAACGATGCTATTCGAAAAAGAATAAGTTAAGTTTTTTTAACATATGATATAGTAATTATATAAAAACTTCCAGCATAATAGTAGGACATAATGCTGCAAGTATGTATATACTTCCAGTGTAATGTCCTATATAAAAATTTTAACATAATAGTAGGACACATGCAGCAGTGTTGACCATTAAAATTTAGAACAATATAAGCCAAACATTAAACTTCCCATCAAAGATATAGATTCTAAAGCCAACTTAAATAAAAAGGAGTGTACCCAGTAAAGCTTGCCTATAAAAGAATTTACTTTCAATCTCTGATTAAAAAAGAAAATAAGTATAATATATTTTAAATATACTAGATCAGCATCGAATCCATAGTTTCATGGACCTCTATTTTGATTGGTAATAGACATTATGTACTTTAAGCTCAAGTTTAGACTAAAAAATACTGAACATTATTTATCGAGTGAAAATGTTGCGAATGTTTTTCTCTCAACTTGTAAAAATTATTAAAATAATAACATGGACAGAAAAGTGAGTTATTCGCCTTCAGAGTGTTTTTTCAATAAAAAATAATAAATTGATGTTTTTGGCATTATTTTGATTCTACTCAAACAATCACAACTACCCCACAAAATGAAGACTAGTCAGAATAGTCGGAAACACCGATATTAGTTCTAAACTCATATTTTTCAGTTTTCTGTGATAAGTAGCTAAGCTTCAAATACTTTCAATTCAGACCACACTACCAGCAGTGAAAAGATTGCAAAACCATAAGGCTCAGAGTTTAGGTCAAATTCATAGAATTCTGGATTACTAAGGTGATCTGAGATAATCGTACATTTATGCCCAAGTCAGTCATAAGGACGTAATTAAGGAAAATGCTCGTCATTTGATTAAAGTTAAAGTGTTGAAACTGTTTTTCCCGTATACAAACTCATTTTAATAGAACTAACTTAAAATTTCAAAAGGTCGTAAATTCTGGTAGTTTGTGATGTTCTTTATTTTCTTATTTATATATTTATGATTATTCTAGAAGTGAGATTGAAATGTATTTACGATCATGCTTTGTGTGATTTATTGCTACACATAAATTGTTTATGTTTAGTTTGATATTATGAAAACTTTTTTTTATATTTTTTCACTGTAAATGGGCTGAATTACGTAACTCTTTTTTCTATTTTTTCCAGCTAATGGATTATAGATCATACTATATTCTTTTATTTTTCATGACATTTGAACTCAAATCCCATCTTTTGGCTAAATTATTATTTTTTGAGGGAAATACACGTGAAACTCCGATAGTTCAAATTATTTTAAATATAGTTTGTAGGAAGTTTCAAACACATACTTTTAATCAATAATTCTGCTTTGAAATATGGCGTTTAACATATTTGTGAAACATGACGTATACTTATTATTGCAATCAAATTTCATTAGAGTGAGTTTTAAATATTCATATAAAAATTCTCATCATATTAAAATTCGTTGAAATGAAATTTTTTATAAGTCCTGTGAAAATTTTATTTGCAATTTTAAAAACATATATTGTTTTAAATTTTTACTGTATCAAATTTTGCTCTAATGAAATATGATCGTTTAATTTTATTATTAATTATTCAGATTTAATATATTCTTTATATTTACAATATATAGATAACATTTTCGATAAATAAAAAAGCATTCATTTTTTAACAACCATTGTTTAAAAATTTTAAATTATCTTCTTTTATTTTTTATTTTATTAAAATTGTGTTGTTAGTGACAGTTAACTATTGCAAAATAATTACTTAATTTTAAAAGAGATAAAAATATTTGTAAG
Organism: Latrodectus geometricus; assembly: GCA_026290005.1. Taxonomy (NCBI): domain Eukaryota; kingdom Metazoa; phylum Arthropoda; class Arachnida; order Araneae; family Theridiidae; genus Latrodectus; species Latrodectus geometricus. The sequence goes on along the minus strand of JAPDSC010008210.1, from coordinate 56,369 downwards.
CAAAATTTATTGGGCCAGAAATTAGTAATGATGGTGTCCTAATTAATTCTATATTTATAAAATTGCTGGCAACAGTTAACTTATTTGATCTATTCGTAAAACAAATTTTTATTCTAACAGTAAATACTATTTAAATCCAACAAATTAAATTCGATAAGCTTAGTTTTATTCCAAAGTTTATAATTATTAAAGAGTTTTCGTTAAAAGTTCAATACCTTTAAAAATTTAGTCCTAACGTAAGAATTCGTTAATTCCTTTGTATAAGATGAGTGAAAAAAAGAGAAACATTTCTTGAAATTATGAAAAAAGAAAATGATGAGTGTGTATATAAAAATCCAAAAAACTACTACTTGATAATTGTAAAAAATTTAGATCTTCGATTACAAAAAATAAAAAAAAACCCTCTAAACGGTTGCATACTAATCAGACATTTTATAAGTTCTAAATTGATTTCAATTCAGAATTTATAAAATAAGAGCTAATTTTATAAATTTTAAATTGATTTAATTACATAATCTTGGAATATTTCCTACAAAATAACAAATACACTAAAAAATTTGATAAAAGATTACAAAAATATCAAAATAGAACACACTAAAATACTCAACGAATTTTAATGTTTTTATTTTTTCATGTTCTTTTTTTATCAGGTGTTTAAAGTTATATATAAATACAATATTACAACCATTATTCATTTAGGTTTCACTCGACATTGATAAAAGTATTAGATTCGAATACGAGTAATTCTATTAGAATTACGTTGTAATTTCGAATAACTCACTCACGTTGGTTCCTTTCGCCGCGACATGGCATGTCAGAAGACCGGCAAATTTTCTCTTTAATATTAAAGCAGTATTCAATAACAGGTAAGAGGCGTGAAAATAACGAGTAGAACGCAGGGAAGAAGAGTGTTAAATTAGTGCGCAGGCGTAAAAACGATAAAGAATATTTATTTACCTGAGTGAAAATGTTGCGAATATTTTTTTCTTCTTCTCTTTACTTACAAGAATTATGAAAGTAATAACACTGGCAGAAAAAAAAGTTATTCTCCTTCAGGGTGTTTGTTCAGTAAAGAAAGATAAATTGATGTTTTCAGCACTATTTTGATGCCACTCAAACAGTGCAAACGGATTGAAATTGCTTGAAATTTTAAGGCGTATTTGCCGACATTTTTTGAAGGATTAAAAGTGTTCCTATGAGACAAAAAGGAAGTGAATTCAGATCAAACAGTATAAAAGCATTCCAGGCAAATATTTTTCCATTTTGGTATGAAGCACGTAAAAACATATTTTTATAAAATTTAAACCTGAAGAAGGAATCTTTACTCATATACTTTTAATCCTTTCTGACGAAAATATAAAAAAATGTGTAAAATTTTCATGAAATTATTGTTAGGCAATAGAATTATTAGATAAAAAAATTGTACATTACTTCTTACTGAAGTAAGTGAAGTAAAGCATCGTTGTGGTTAAAAAATTATGCTCGTAAACTAGTAATTAATTTGAATTTGAACATATTATCTAGCATTTTTTATGATATATGAATAGAATATAGAATGAGTACATGGTACATATTGTTTGGTAGTTGATGGCAAATTAAGTTGTTTGAATCTTAAACTACCTGATATATGAGGGTCACTCTGAAATTTTTGAGATACAACTAGGTTTTTAAAGTTACACTTACAAAATTTTAGATGTGTTCAAAGTAGTCTCCTCCAGCATCAATGCACTTTTGTAGATGAATTTTCCATAGATTAAATGCCTCAAGACATTCATTTCTTGGAATAGATGAAAAAAATGCATTTATAGCCACATCAATCTCTTCTTCTGAATGAAAAGGACGTCCACGTAAGTTCTTTTTTAGATTAAAAAATAACCAAAAGACGCACATAGCTAGATCAGGTGAATACGGTGGATGTTCGACCACTTTAATTTGTTTTTGTTGAAGAAACTCAACTGTTAATCCAACTGTATGTGAAGATGCATTGTCATGGTGAAGCATTAGTTCCCTAATATTCAGTTCTTGTAGAATTTCTGGAAGATATTTAGTGGTATACCAGGTTGCTGTTACTGTCTTCTGTCCTTCCAACTTGATGGCTTTGACCAATCCCGTACTTCTGAAGAAAAGGCATACATAACTTTTTTTAGTGCGCGTTGTTTTTTCTCCATTGTCGGCGTGGAATCATCTTCAAAGAACCATACTTTGCTTTCTTGAAGCGTTGGAACATCAAAAAACGGTATGTACGTTTCATCCCCAGTTACAATTTTAGAAATGATGCGGTGGCCACCACCATTTATCAATTTAAGCGTTTCTTGACTGATTCTGACACGCTCTTCTTTTTGGTGCTCAGTTAGATTATGAGGAACCCAACGGCAAACTACTTTTTTCATATGTAACTCTTCATGAATGATTTTGTGTATGGCTCCGGATCCAATGTTAAGTTCCTTCTGTATCATTTGATAGGTGCAGCGATTATAATCCATTAACATTTTTCGTATGGCAGACACATTATTCGAGATTACTGCCGACGGCGGCCTTCCTGTGTGTTCTTCATCCTGAAGAAAATTGCGTTCTCTTCTAAATTCTCTAAGCCATCTGAATACAGTAGCACGAGCTGGAGATTCATCACCAATTGCTAATTGCAACCGTCCGTTGAACGCAGTCTTCTTGATTTAACCCTGCTTTAAAATCGTAGAAAATCATAGCGCGAAAATGATCACGCGTAAACTCCATTTTCTCTTCTGTTTAAAATTTATTCTACACTAAACAAGTTGAAGTAAGTCAGTAAAAAGTCGTCTTCTGTTCTGTGTTAAAATACTTTGTATTTTAAAAATAAACCGTTATTTTTATATTGTAAAGTCTCATCTGCGCGTATCTCAAAAATTCCAGAGTAACTCTCGTATTTCCCAGTGTTATATGCTGAATAAAAATATGAAATATAGTGTCGCTAATGAAAATCATAATAGATTTTCATTAGCAACAGATGATGACAACATTAAGATTGATTTAAATAATAAAATAATATGTACTTTTCTCTTTTCAAAAAAAAAATCATAGCATTTTAAAGTTTTTGAATAAAATTGTCGTGAAAAATTAAAAGTAACGTCTAAAATGTAAGCGATTTCCTGTCTAATCAGCAGATATTTAAGGGAAAAAATGTGTGTTAATTGTATAGAATACTATTATAATAATCTTGTATGTATGAGCTATATTTGGTATTTGCAGAACTTTCAACTTTCTTTGAAAAAATCAGTTTAAAGAAAATTGAATTGTTATTTATGAAATCATCTTTATTTTCTATATAATAAGCACAAACAGTTTTAATCCACTAAAATCTCAAAATTTACTTGTTTTCAGTCATAAATAGAATTTTCAGCTTGAAAAAATAAAAAAAACATTAAGTTTTAAAATAAACATATTTAGTAAACCTTTTCACTCGCAGATTTTTTTCATCTTTTCTAAAAATTTTAACTTTTTATTACGATCATTTTTTAAATGAAATGATAGTTAAGTTAATACAGTTTAATAAAATTTTTATTTGCTCTTCATTTATAGTAGATTAACATAAAATATTAAGCACGTTTCCTTAAATCATGATAATTTTTAAATAACCTTTGACTCTTCAGAATATCAATAATTCGAATTGTTAAACGAATTGAGTAGAATCAATGTGACTTCAAACTGATTATAATTTAGATTGCAACCAGCAGGATCCTGAATTGATTATCACGCGTTTATCTCGCTAGTGACCCAAGCTCAACTACTAGCTTAAACAAGGATGCTTATTCGAAATTAATACTGTAAACATATTAAGGTTTACAAAATTTGGTTAAATTGTGGTTTAGGTCCCCTTCCTCGCCAACTTGCTTTTTGAAGCGTTTTTTTGCGCATGCTCATTAACTACTCTTTTGTTTTAGCCTTTTCATTGGTCGCTAATTAAGTTTCACTTTGAAATAACGGCATAATTTTCGCCTTGGCATCGGCGTTTTTTAAAAAAGTGCCAAGCAGGCACATTTTCACCCAAAATGTATACTTACGCTAAAATAATTATTTGTAAGTAGATGCGATGAGTAGAAAGAAAAGCTCAAACATTTAGATTTCATACAAAAGATTTCAATTGTATATAAACAAAATTTTTACACACACTTGTATCACTGTAACATTATTAAATTTTTTAATACGAAATAAAAAAAAACTTTCTATTTTAGTAAAGTATATTTACATGAAAAAAGAAGTTACTAAACAAACATGTATACAATCTTTTATACATACCTTCTTACACTTTTAGAACTAATTTTTCATAGATGAGTTCTTATGAGAATGACTATTATAATTTTATTTGTATGTTTGAATGCAATGAAAATGATTTATATATGATTAAAATTGGATCAATTATTGCATTATAAAATTTTCGTTCGGATTTTAGAAAATAGATACAAAATGTCTTTGAACAATAATTAATTAATTAATTATAATGATTAATAATTCAATATAATTAATAAACTGTTTTATTGAATATTATATAAGAAAAAGCTTAGTATAATTACCAAGAATAAATATCTGCTGCATTGAGATTTCTAAGACGTTTATAAAAACAAGAACGTGATTAAAATATAAATTTGTGTGCAATATTTTTCCATCTAAGCAAAAATTAGATTTGTGCTTATATTTATGATTAAAGATTTTGTATAATATTTCCTGGCTTTACTAAAAACAAATTACCGTAATTGCTCGTTTATTCTGGTAATATTTCTTTTACCTAGAAAATACTGATCAATATATTTGGAGTTTGTATTTTGGCAAAATGTAAATTCCACTGAAACCTTTGGAAATAAAAATTTTATTGTCGATTTTTAAAATACTTTCCTATAACTATTTTGAATTGATACTGATATATGCTGTTCTTCAGGGTTTCCTTATATAACTTAATATTAATAAGTAAAAAAATTTATCAATTATACAAGACAAAAAAGGTTCTTTATACAAAAAGGGTACTTTTAAAATTATCTTCATCAAACAGCAGTTGAGTAAAAAATTTGCCATTAATGATAACGATGAAAAAATATTATGCATCATGAATATCCAAAATTTTTTAAATGGGTAAACTACAAAAAATATGTTAAATAAAAATTGATTTTTTTAAATGGTTTTTAACTTTTCTTACGTGTAATGTCAAAACATTAAGAGAAAAACTAATTATTAACTGCCCAATTATAAATTAGCAACTTAAGTGCAAAAAATGATCATTTTGTGCCATTTTTAACAAACACTAAAAAACTTAATTTTTTATTATTTTTGTTTGTGTTAAGGAATGAAAACAAATCACTAAAATACTTTAAATATTGGAAAATGTATAAAAAAAATACCGTAAATTATATTTATAATAAAATATTAATTGAAAATTCATCTCGAATATACTTTAATAACATTTACAGCATTTTTTGAATTTGAAATATAAATAAATGGCAAAACAGTAAATTATAAGGGAACCTCCGCTCTTTAACATTTCTCAAACAATTACTTTATCATGATTAAAATGATCAACATGATTTTACCATTCATTAAAATATTTAAAAACGTAATTTAGTGATTTGCATAATTTATATAAAAATAAAATTAAAACAAAACAGTGTTTACAACACTGTAAATGTATTTAAAATAGATGAAATGCATTTTTTTATTAGAACAATTTTAAACATTTCTTAAAACTTACTTGGAATTTTCTGAGAAAAATCCCTGAATATTTTATACAGTTGAAGTATATTTAGCATATGGTTCTAAGTTAAATCTCAATATCAATATCCACGCGCGAGTAACATTTTAATTCATTGGATTACTCATGCATACCCCAAACAATAGGGTTGAAACTAAAATGATAGCAAAATGTTGTCTCTTTAGATACATTTGATCATAGAAACTTCATAAATTATTGTATTTACGTCATTCTTGCACATTTCGGCTGATTCTAATTTTCTTTGTATTTGAAATGAGGATCATACAGAAATATTAAAAAATATTCCCCAAAATGCCCTTTTGTACAAATATAAAAAATGCCGAGAATATAAAAATATTTCCCTAAAAGCAATTTTTACATAAGTAAAAAATTCACATGTGTTACATTTAAAAAAGTAATTTAAACAAAAACTAATTTTTTGTTTACGTCAAAATGAATTATATATATATATATATATACATATATATATATATATATATATATATAATAACAAGTATTAGATTACATAAATCTCAAATTAAATATAAGCTCATAATAATTATTATTATTTTTTTTTTTTTTTTGCTTTTGAAATACATTTATTTTCCAATATGGATTTTCTTGTAATAATAATCTTTTATTACAATAATTCATATTAGTAAAGCTTCTTACTAAGTAGTTATGTTTCTTACTAGTAATAAGGATTTTTCTTCCCACGTCATAGTATTTTAATGTATTTAGTAAAAATATTATTATCGTTTTTTTCCAAAATTTCTTTAAGATTACGTATGTATCTGACGAAACATACAGACCCAAAAATGCTTCCTCTAAAGAAGAATTATTTTATCTCCAAAAATTATGCAAGTCTGTGATTACATTCCTTCCTACCACCTCCTTTTTTATCCATACCAACCGAAATATCTCACTTTATTCTGAGGAAATAAGACCGCAGGAAAAGACTTCTTGATCTTAGATAATAAATAAAATCTAGATATATCCTGAAGTTGTGAGACAAGAAATGTCAGTGCTTAACAAGGTTAGAAATGCTCTCATATTCTTTTGATCTTGAAGAGTTTCTTTTTGTTACATTTATACTTACCTGAAATATTTGTTAATGAACATCTTTTGTACGTTATTGATTATCAGAAAAATATTTCCTATTGTTTCATTGAACTCATAAGCTTTAAACTACAAGAATCTATTTATAGTAAGAGTAAAATTATGAGATTGAAGAAATGTAGTTTCCTTCAACATATGCCATTAAATCAATTAATTTTTATCAGTAATATATTTTTTATTGAAATAAATTTCTAATCTGAATATTCATACTGGGGTAAAAGAAAAATAATTGGTGAATAAAAATTTATTTTTATTGTTTTCCCTATTAAAATTTGCTTTATAGATGCTTTCTATGTAAAATATATTTCATTCAAGCTGTATCTTTGGTGATACAAATAATGTTCAGTTTTAAAAAGCATAGATTATGAGAAATCAATGTTTTATTTTGATTTATATAAAAAATTTATCTTTGTTTTATGATCTTATTTCAAGTCAATTTTCATTATGATATGAAATCATCACAAAATGAAAGTTGTGAATAAAATCATATATATGAGGTATTGTATAAATATATATATATGTGCTAAAATCCTAATAATCTTTCATAATGAGATCTCTGGAATTGTTTTAAAAAATAATTGAATTTTTCTATATATATATATATATATATATAACACATATCAAATAAAAATAATATTTATCACTCTTAGTAAAAAAGTAATTTCAGAGTTAAAATAGTTTGAATTCGTTTTAATGTAACATTCTTAATAATCTAAAAGCCAAGAAAAATATTTAAATTAAAATTTAGTAAGTATGCAATTTTAATTAAAATGACTCTCTGAACTATACGGATTTGATTGAAGATTACAAATTTTTCGAAGAAATAAATTTTCTTCTAAATGCTCCAATAGACAAAGAAACATTTTTTTCGATTTAAATAGAAATTATTGATTGCATTCGAAATTGCATAAAAATTAATCTTTTGTTTGTTAATTCCTCAAAACAAGCATTATTAAATCGAACAAATGTATTAAATATTCTATATGAATATTTAAATTTAAAAAATCATTTTTTGTCTTCTATAATTTTGTTTTCTGTTTTTAACTAAGAATCAAATTAAACACACAATCAAATTTTCAAACCCATATTATAAATAAATAAATTTTTATAAATAAATAGTTTTTTAATTTATGAAATTTTTATTAATAATTTCTAAGACGATTTACCTTATTATTCAGATATTACACTTTTAAATTTAATTTGATTATTTCAGAAATTTATTTCAACGTCAAGGTTGCTATAATAATTACTAAAAATTGCTGTAAATGTATACAGTATTTTAAATAATCTCAACAGCTTTTTATTATAGAAAAATATTTCTTTCATTAAAATAACATTTCATCTTCAAATGCTATTAGAATCGAAGTAATAACCTTGATAATGTCTTAACGAGCCTTGTTTAAGAACAGATATTAATAAAAGCAAACACAATAAAATAAATATTGCTTGGTTGGCAAATTGTCTGCCATAAAGTAATTCTGGCGTGCTGAGCGCAATAATTTTTTTAATGAATAACGCGTGGCAAATGCCAATATTTTTGGGCTGATAAAGCAAATTTGGGTAAGGCATTGTTCCAGCAATAAATTCACCATATCTACGTAAAAATGCTGTAGAATCGAATACGGTCTTACAAATTTCATAAATAAAGCAACTGTTTAAAGCTCTCTAGGAAAATCTGTAATTTAGTCATTAACATTAAACCAAACTCTTACTTTAATTACTTAAATATTATTTTAAAAATATAAATTATAATAAAATAATTTAATTAAAAACGTTCTGCGATATAATGGTTAATTTAATTTATAAATTAATTTAATAAAATGAAAAATATATATTATTAACTTATAATTTACTAGAGGATATTTTGGTCCGTTTCATTGTTTTAAATAAAATAAAATAAAACTAAATTCAGTGGCACGACAGCCCATATTGGTATCCAAGACCTACAGAGCTCATACCTGTTTTCCTGACCGATGGCCATGGTTAGGTGGTCAGCCTAACGCGAAACCCCCAGCTTTAAATCGTTATTACTTTTATTTGTTCAAAAATGCTTACTTTAGAGCTTATTTCTATAAAATATTATGAATAACAGTATAAATTATAACGTAATTGTTTGTGATTTTGTTCTCTATTCTATCTTATGAAATCCCAATGTGCAGCAAATTTTATACCTTTACCACAGAAAGGTTAAAGAAGTTGAAACGGTTAAAATGCTTTTTAGGTCCCCTACTCTGCCAACTTGGCGAAAGTGTGCTGTGGGTCATGTACTTGGCGGGTTTTCAAAAACGCTGTTGCCATGGCGATAATGGAATACGATTTTTAACGGTCTTAAACTAATTAGCAACCAATGAAAATGACCGACTTTTCAAACTGAAACTAATTAACGACAAATGAAAATGCTAAAAGAAAAAACCAATTAATGAGCATGCGCGAAAAAACGCAAATTATTTTCTCTGGAGGTTGCCATAAAGAGCTCATTACGTATAAAAACGTCTGGTTTACCACGCTTGGTGCATTTATCGCCAAGTTGGCAGAGTAGGGGACCTAAAGCGCAGATTAACGGTTGTAACACATCAATGATATCGATTTTATTCGTTTCAGGTAGCCGCGAAGCAGCTTATGTGTACAGCGTGACATCTGCGGGCGTCACCTTCGTGATCACACAGTCATGTAGTCGGGGTAACGTGAGTGACTGTGGTTGTGACAAAAGCCAAAGTAGTATAAGCTCACTGAATCACCAAGGGGATTGGAAGTGGGGAGGTTGCAGCGTTGACGTCAAGTACGGCATCCGTCTGTCCAGGAAGTTCATAGATGCAAGAGAAATTGAAGGAGATGCCAGATCCCTCATGAATTTGCACAACAATCATGCAGGAAGAAAGGTTTGTTTGCTTATTACTATCACATAATATCATTATCATAGATTTTGAATGAATATTCATTATATCACTTTTTAAAGAAAAATATTATTATAATACTTTGTCAAGTCCGACGGCAGAGATATACTTGTACTAAGAGTTGATTATTGTAAATGATTAATAATGGGAATTTAATTGTATTCTTATAAAGGAAAAATGTTATTTAAATTATTATTTCAATTTTAGGCCAAATGAATATTCACTTTTTTATAATAACAATAAATGCTGAAATTTTTTATATGGTATGAAATTGGTAAAATCTTCCATGTTTATGCTTTTACTATGAGATAATCGTAAAAAGAGCAGAAATAAAGTTTCGATATTTCATTTGGATATATTAAGCTGAAGGATTTAAAATTAGATTTTTTTTAAAATGTGAATCGAACGGAAAGATAGGCTTCTTTTGTATAAATACATCAATATATCCAATGTTTATACTTCGCACAAATTATTGAAGGATATTTTACCTCTGTACTACTAGAATCTTCATAAATTGCGTGTAAACAATACTGGAAAATGTTAATCGTATCTTAAGCAACACTGATTCTTTTTAAGTTTTGTTTTACATTTTAATCCGAAATCCTTTGAGAATCACGAATGTTTCCTAGGAGTCAATAAAAAGCTATTTCTTTGGCTAGAGAAAAAAAATAATGTTTTACTTTTTTGATATTATTGTAATTTTGATACTGCTTATTTTAGATTTTATTCTATAAATTGTGCAAGGTTGACTTATCATTTCCAAATATTTTTAATTAGTTTTGAATATTTCGTACAAAACTGTTATTTTTCAATCTTTGAAACCCTCTATTGAAATTTTAAGCATTTAATTTTTTATTAAGTTATTTAATTAACTGCACTACTTAATCAAAATTTCAATAATTAGATTATAAAACATATGAATGAAACATTACTACTCATTGCATAATTAAACTAACTTGACTTACACACAGAAATTGGAACAATGGTTACAACTGTAAATTCATTGCCAAAATATGGTATGCCTACAAACTCTATTCATTAAATTTGATAAAGTTATGAAGTTTTGACATTTAAGAGAATAGGACGAAAATAATTTTTGAGCACAATGAAACTTTCGAAATAACACTTTCAATCGACGATAAAATGTAAGCACTTTTAAAAAAATAACTGTTAAGATAAAAAATGCTGCACATTAATTAACGAATATAATTAAAGAAAGTAAACATACTAGTGAAAATTATTTTTAAAATCAAATGAATAGTGAAATACTTATAAAAATTTCATTTGTCTTAATTTTTTAAAAATTCCATTTCATTTTTAAATAATTCATTTTGAAAACAGCGACGTTCAATTTTTAATGTTGCAAATAGGTTAGTCTTTGCAATTTGTATGAAAAGAAAATACCTTTTTAAATGATATTCTAATTAAAATCAAATATCGATCATTGATAACTGTTCATCTTTAATCTGAAAATAATTTTAAAAATTATTTCATACTATTTAACATATTTTAATATTTCGATAATTGCTTAAAACTGTAGGTATTTTTTCTGTTCATTGGTTCTCTTAGTGGCTTGGTTCTTTATATATATATATATATATACTTGGAAAACCTAAAAATGAAGAGCATGTACAATATACAATATTGTTTTTTAATAAATTATTCAAAATATAATTAAGTAGTTTTCCGAACGCGTTTCTTATAGTGTTGTGTATCATATATAAATTTCATTATGCTTGAGTACAAATATCGTAATATTTGAGTTACACTATATCATCCTTCTGTTTTCTTTAGAAATTAATAAATGTCTCATGTGTGTTTTTAATAAATTTTATTTTTCTTGTTTATTAAACAATTATGTTATTTAACTATGTAACTATTAACAATTATGTTATTTTCTATGTTATTTAACTACTATCCACTGTTTTTGTTGTTTTGTTAATCAAAAATGAACTTTATTGAATTCGAAAAAGTAAATACCATTTTAAAACATTATAATAACATTCTATTTCTAGATTTTATATACTTAACATTTCTTTTTATACATTTAAAACTATTTATGAAGTTTCTTATTTATTAAGTTTAAAGATAATGCAAGCATACTGTTTCTTCATTAGGAACTTATACATGGAAAAGTTTCAAAAGTTTAATTTTTTAATGATGTACTTTAAAGTATTTCAACGCATAATAGTGATTTCATAACAAACACACGACAAAAACTCTGAAAATTCATTAAGTGATTCTTAATAAAAAAAAAGTAATTTCTATCTTCCGATTAAAAATCTTGTGCCTTGCCATGTGATATTCGAAATGAATCGGAGATCTTTTTCATTGATTGCCGGTGACTCATTTGACCTTCAATAGATTGTCAAGGAAATGTGTGCAATATTCATTGTCTCATGCATTGCCGGCAAGTTTTAGTAACAATATACGATGCCTAAATATTCTATAAAATGCCGTATTTCAAACTTTTCCTGGTGAAAAAATAATAATTCCTGAAGTTTATGTTTTGGAAATTTATTGGGTGATCTAGTTCCAGAATTCAACTGTTGACCAATATTTCTATCTTTGTAGTAAAAATAATCTTTTGAGCAAGTTGATTATATATACTAGGTAAATCAAAGATGAAATCATTATAGTGAGTTCATTGACGGTCAAAATTGAAAGAATTAATGAATGCTTTGATTCTAATGTTTTGATTCAAAGAATTCATTGACTTTTAAATCAAGCTTTGATTTCAACATTTTAAGTAATTTTTCAACGTGTCAACGTCTGAATTTGTTTGATTATTTTTACTTAAAATTAATCACATATAACTTTATTTTATTTTTGTATGTATAGTTAATTTTATATTTAAAAATTTTAATATCATTTATATTTTAAGGATTTTTACAGTTTGAAAGAAATTCTTTAAAGTTAAATAGGTATTGGCATGAAGCCAGTCACCAAAAATAGTAAAATGTGCCAATTAACTCACATCTACTCAGAGAAATTGATTGTTTTTCTTACTTTGATTTTGTTTAGATTAATAATAATTCTTTCAAATATATATCAAATTAAATTAATGTATTATAGCTTGTCTTTACAGTTAATACTTTTGAGAAATAATCATTGAAATATCTTTTTATCATTGATATTGTTAAATTGTCATATTGTATAGAAAAAACAAAATGTATAATTATAATCTTTTGTTTCTAAATTAAATTTTAAAATGGCATTAGTTATAGTAAATTCATTATTTAATTATAATAAAAGTTCTGCATTTTATAATCTTAGATATCAGTTTTTAGTAAACTTATATACTGATAATTAAAAATAATCTGACCAATAATTAGTCTTCAGATATTATGCTAATATTTCTGATTTACCAATTGCACAATTGAATTTCCTGCATTTGTTTTCAAAAACAAATAATTTTTTGTACATGTTATAATGTTTATTAGTGGATAAATAAAAAAAAAATTACGTAGTCTTGTAGTATTTCAGAAAATAAAACAAAATACTGTATCCTATCATTTCTTGAAATTTTGAACCTTCTAGGATCCGCTTTCTGAATAATATACATAACAGGAAAATCTTCAGATATTTGAAATCCGCCCATGTTGCCTGACATCACACGGTCAAACAAAACTTAGAAAAACGAGTTCAAAATTATAGCTTGCACATAGACGCAAAGCAAATAAATAAAATAAAATCCCAGAGCATCCATTCAAATTATATCTCAATTGTCTAAGAATATGAAAATTTATTATACCTTGAAAAGAAAATTGCATGATGTTTGAAATTCTTTTAATGTAAATTCGAATTTATTTATTTTTCAGCGGTTATTATAAGTATGTAAGAAAAACTTGCAAATAATAATTAGATTGTAATTTTAAAATTTAAAAATATTTGGGTAGGAATTATTTTGAGTTTGGCAAGATGTATGGTATTTAAATTACATCTAAACTATTTTTTAAAAAAGTAATTTCTGTGTGTTAACTTCGGGTACTACGCAAAAGAAATCCAAAAGGTCAAATTCAGATCCAGGACTTTTTTTCGTTATCTTTAAAAATAAACATTTTAAAATAACAGTATACCAATAAAGAAAATTTTTTACTTGAATGATGAACACGATGCTTTACTAACAATACTTTAATGTTTCTAAAAATATTTTTTAATTTAATTTTTATATAAATATATATTATTAGTACATTAAATTTAATTCGAATTTTAATATTTGATGAATGTTGAATTCGATTTAAGCAACACAGAAGTATAGTAAATGTCTCCATTTTCACTATTATTTACTTTTTTTAATTAGATTTGTTTAATTCAGCTCAGTATCTTAACGCACACTAGATTTAAACTGTTAATGCTATGGTATTCCTTTAACTGATTTAGTGGTTCATTATAAAGATTTGTGTTTATAACATTCTTGTTAAATAACAGGTTGTAATACAATAATTCTAATAAATAACAATTTAGACTTTATGCGATTATGGTGGGCCGCATTAAGCTTTAATACAGCACAAAATGAGTGCTGTATTAAAGCTTAATTAGCATGATAGGCCGCTGTGGCCTAATTACTTACGGCATCATTCTTGTGATAGAACGTTAGTAAGTTAGAACTCCAACCATCCGAATGTTCATCATGTTCATTAATAGTGGTTCGAGTATGTAAAATAGGGTGCAATGTCCTCCATGTGAAATAATACCTCTGGGGTATGCAATCTAAGTACAGCAGTCTTCTGCTTGGTCCTGGCTCTAAATTATGAGGAACCACTTTCGAGGTCACAATAGCATGCCCACTAGGGGCCCACTATATAAAAAGGTCCCCTAACTTCCACCCCTTGTTGCCTTGAAAGGAGTAATTCCTGTAAGCCGGTCACTGGAAACAACAGATTCTCATGATGCTACATATTTTTTTAAAAAATATATTTCCTTGTAAACAGGGGATCAATAGTTGTAGAATAAAAATTAATGACATGAAATCATGATAAATAAATAAAAATAATTGGCAAGAAACACTAAACAAAATGCTTGAAAACCTACCAATTTAAATGCTTAATTTCCTTCTCGAAAATAGTTTGAATTAATAAATTTATAAATTCATACATTAAGAATTTTTCAAAAAATTCGCATCCATTTAAACAGAATTATGTACTCTATTGGTTATTTTATTTATTCTGTGAGCTTCTGCCTAGGGAATGAGGATTATGCGATGTTTGATAAACTCAAAAAGCAATAAATTCAATAAACTTAAAAAACAAAAAATTAATCAGATTTAATTTTTTCAAATCATTAAATAATTATTTAATAATATTTTATATTATTCAGTATTTTTATGAATTTTTTTATATATTTACATCAGTACTACTGTTAATGAAATTTGTAAATTTATACATTTTGAGAACATAAAAGTGTTTCATTAATTAAGGAATTATATTAAATATAATACTTAATTAATAATTAAAAGTATTTTGTTAAAACAAATGAAAATAACTTAATACGATCGCAAAGGGTTTTTATGACAAATTACTTAATTAAACTATTGAAACGTTATTTTATGGGAGGCTTAATAATTACTTCTTACATATTATTTCATTGAATATAAGCTTAAATGCCTCCCTGGGGTTTTTTTAAAAAAAATAAAGTAATTCAAGTTTTTTAATATGTAAAATGAAAATTATCTTCTATATTTACGAACTAAATTTCATTTTTACTTCCAATAAAGATAATGAATTTAACAGTAAAAGATCATCAATAATTATTTTATAAAACCAATAAAAATTATGAAAAAGCATATTTCATGGTTTTTTTTATAAATTTTGTTTAGTTGAAAAACCAATCAAAATTATTTTAAAACAGCTTATATTATGGTTTTTTATATAAATTTGTTTAGTTACGAACAAATAAAAATTCTTTCGGCAGAGCTTATCTTATAATTTTTGCAAGATATATGTTTTAGTTATTTTTCCCTTGAATAATTTTGCAAGCTCAAACTTATTCGTTAGTATAATTAGAAAAATTTGTACAAATACATTTTTATTTTAATTTGCTGCTTTTTACACATTTACAATTCCAAGTTAAATAAAGTAATTATAAATGCTTAGTTAATAAAATTTAATACTTTAATAACCACTTTTATTAATTCACACTGATCCGAGAGACTTGCTCTTTCTATATAAATATCTTATACGACATACATTTAGAATGTACATGTATTGAACATTATATTACTCTTAAAAAGCTTAGACGGAAACATTAAAATTCCATAAAATATTTTAGAATGAAAGACCAATAACAATAAAGATAACAAATACAGAGTCATAAATTGAAATTCTAAAAGCTTTTCCTAACTGCCTCATAACTTTTCTGGAAGTCTTAAACTTTCTCTTTTTAGACGAGGTGCGCCACACATAAAGTAATTTCAAAATTAATTTCTTCGTCGTGGAATACAAAAGAAATGTTACTTATGCTCTACTCCAGTGATGGGGTGACACAAAAATTCTTTTAAGAGGTCATCTTCATTGGAAGTCCTTCCTCAAAGGCCAATAACGCAGATTGAATATTAATTGACGCTTTTCTCTTGTGGGAGTTTTCCGAGTTCATAGAGTATGGTAATGTTATAGAATAATAAATCACAGCTACGTCCTCTGAACTTTCCTGGGAAGGAATTCAGAAATCCATACTTTCTATATATGTCCATTTTACAAGTCTCTGTCAGTGTAATATTTCAGAAATAAATATATTTATTTTTTTCCATTAAGTATGAACTAATATACAATTCAATCAATTTATAATGTAAAATATTACGCTTTTTTAATTTCTAAATACAATTATCAATAAATAAAAATTAAAGACGAGAATATGAAATGAATTTCCATTATCTCTATTTTATCCAAGTAATTTGTGAAATGAGTATATCAGGTAAAATATAGAGAGATCGACGAAAATAGGGGAGCTTTCAATTCAGTTAGTAATATTTTAATGAATCTAGTAATTATACATAAAATTTAAAATATTTGGAACGCAAGAAGTTCATCCATACTTTTTTCATCTCTATCATTTTTCAATATTAAAATTAGTTTGAAAAATTCTAAAAATTAGCGTTGAAAATAAAATATTTAAAGGATACTTATATACAATTCAATCAATTTATAATGTAAAATATTACACTTTTAATTTATAAATACAATTATCAATAAATAAATTAAAGACGAGAATATGAAATTGAATTTCCATTATCTATTTTATCCAAGTAATTTGTGAAATGAGTACATCAGGTAAAATATAGAGATCGACGAAAATAGGAGAATTTTCAATTCAGTTAATACTATTTAAATGAATCTAGTAATTATACATAAAATTTAAAATATATTTGGAACGTGAAAAGTTCATCCATATTTTTTTCATCTCTACCATTTTTCAATATTAAAATTAGTTAGAAAAATTCTTAAAATTAGATGTGAGAATGTTGTGCACATTATATATATGTTTTTATTCAGTGCATTTGAAATTATAGTTTTACTCTTAAAAATGTCGTTCAAATGTATTTTTCTTTTTTATAAATGTATCTCTTAAATTAGTCCAATATGTGTGTGTTCAAAATTATTATAATAATATAAATATTTTACAATATCTTATAATAATATTCAGTACTTTGTTTCCTTAATTACGTCTTTTTTTAATTTACATATTGAGATTCAAAACCTGCTTATCTTATAAAAAGGCATTAAAGTTAACAGCTATAACCTTTCTATTTTAATAAGAATATTTATAAAATACTTATCTTTATGTAATATATTATCGAATGCAAATTTCACAGTCCTATGTAGAATTTTTTTGAATTGGATACAAAGCTAAAATAAATTGACATATTTGTGTTTTTAATAGTTTACCGTATATGAGATACTTATACAAAAATTGGAAAAATCAATTTTAATGAATGCTGTAAATTATTCAATATCTTCATTTATTTATTTGTAATCGTAACTTTAGTGTTTTGGCTTCCAAGAAGATTTAATAAGTGTTCTAAATTTGTAAATTCAGCTGTATACTTGTTATTATTATATGTTATCACTATCTGTCTAGTAATATTATATGAGTCAATATAATGATCTTCCTTTATTTTCAATTTTAGGCTGTAAAGCATAATCTGAAAACAGAATGTAAATGCCATGGTGTATCAGGATCTTGCACGATGAAAACTTGCTGGAAAACCCTTCCGCAGTTTTCTCAAATTGGAGATTACCTTATGAAAGCTTACAAGAAATCCAAAAAAGTTGTGCCTCACTGGGGGCCCATGGTGACGCGGTCTCCTGTTTACTTGAAGCTTAAAAAGTCAAAAAGACTGCATAAAAAGCCCAGACCCAGAGACTTGGTATTCCTAGAAAATTCTCCGAACTACTGCGAGAAAGACTTGTCTCGAGGCTCTTTGGGTACAGTTGGGAGGGAGTGCAACAGGACGTCCAAAGACATTGATGGCTGTGATTTGCTGTGCTGCGGTCGTGGATATAACACCCACCAGTACATGAGAACCTGGCAGTGTAACTGTAAATTTCACTGGTGCTGTTACGTGAACTGTGACGTATGTCGAGAAAGAACTGAGAACTATGTTTGTAAATGATGTGATAACTGGAGACCCCCCGCATTCCATTAGTTAATGAAATTTAATAAGAATTTGTGCCAAAAAGTGCCTTCTCTATAAATTCAGACATAAAGAAACTGATAAAGGAAATGTTGTGTAAAAAATGAATATGAATAGTTATATTTCAGAGAAAGTGATTTCTATTTCTAGATGAATGTGAATAAGCTAAATGAACTCATATGATTCTTTCAAAATTGATTTTTAAGCAAATGGGGTTCATGTAATTTGTTCATGCGTTAATAGAGTTCAGAAAAGTCTGTATGAGCTTTAATGACGTAGCATCGATATGAGCTTTATATAAATATTCTGTAGTTTTCCTACAATTATATATTAAGTGTTTACTTGTGTAAAATAACTTTAACTTTTTTTAAATATTTAAATAAAAAAATATTATTTCCTGAACATGATTGCTTACAGAAAAATGAGAGTTGTTTTTTTCACTTTTCGATTATTATCAAATAGTGATGGCTGAAGGAATGAAACTATAAATTTTTATCTTTCTGATATTTATATATAAATCATTTAGTTTATTTTTTCAAAGAATAAGTAATATCATTCTGTAATAGTTTTTTCACACAGAAAAATTAATTACTTAAAATAAGACTTCTTTTTTTGCACAAACACCTATCATATTTTAGTTTCAATTGTGAATAAGCAAAGAGAATTTATATACTGTGGCTGACTAACCAAACTTTGAAGTAGAAATAAAAATATGATTTTAAAATATGTGAAAAAGAATAAATAAGAAAGATGGAATTAAAATTTTTATCAGTTTTAATATCAATCTTTACAATATTGCATTTACCTTCCACAGAAAATATTATAATGAAAATTATTCCTGTTTTGATATCATCCGAAAAATCACATGATTTTTAATATTTTTATTCAAAATGTGCTTTTCAGAATTCAGAGAAATTGGCAATTTATTGCAATATTATTTCCTCAAAAAGTAACGAAGAATAATTGAAGAAAAGTCTATAATTTTACCAATTTATATTTCATTATGAATTGTGAACTGAAGTACTATACCCTTTATTATATTATACATTATAATATTCAGCTTCTTATTACTTTAATAAAAATCAAAAACCATTCCTTTAAAAATTTGCTCTTTATTCCTTATTTCTAAAGAAAGATGATAATTTGAATAAAATTATATTTTACAAATATACATAGATTTAAATCATTTTCCACATAAAAAATTGCAGCCATTCTTAAAAGAAACAATTGACCAATCATGATTTTTTTTAATAATAGCTCATTTTAAAAAAAGTATGCTTTAACCAGAAATTTTCATTTCTAAGGTTCTTCATTTACTATTGTGTATTATACACCATAAAAAAAAAGAATAATATATTTTTCTTATCAAGAAGACTTAACTAAATTACTGTTCAGAAAAAGTATGAAAGATGATAAATAAAAAATGTAAAGGCACAAACTGATGTTTAGAGCCAGTTAGATTTTTAAATTCAATAAATATGTTTATAATTAATTAATTATAGAGTTTTTTAATATTTTATAAATTATAGAAATTATTCTCACTGTATAATTGAACAAATTTATGTGAGATTTATAAATCTGCCTCTTTAAGCAATTATTTCCTTTTCGTTATTTAATTATAAACTGCGGAGTATGTATTAAATATAAATAAATCAAAACGATATATATAACTGACCATAAAAGTTTCTTAAAAGTAAATGTGTTACGATATCAATATGATTATTATATAATCCAATATTTGTAATTATATACGTTTTAATAAAACAAAATTTTCTCAATTTGTCAAATACTGCATAAGTTACAATAATAGCATCGAAAATAATTTATTTTATATCTAAGTTCGAAGTAGTTCTCAGGAATTTCAAAGATATATGTCATTATATAACTTTAAAAACTATATATATATATATATATATATATATATATATATATATATATATAT
>JAPDSC010008210.1:22918-36059 GCA_026290005.1 Latrodectus geometricus | reverse complement strand
TATATATATATATATATATATATATATATATATATATATATATATATTAGTGACGCTAATATTTTATCATTTAAGAAGTTCGTTTGATCTTTAAAGTAAATTAATCATTATTAATGGTGATATGTGAACTATAACTTTAAATTATAACTATACAATCATTCATCAAAACAATCGTCTATAAATAGTCGATTTAATTTATCTATTATTAGGAAAATGGAACAAATTTTGATTATGTATGTATAAACACACAAAAATATATTAAAACTGCAAATATAAGAAAAGATCATAAATCTGAAGATAAAATATTCCCAAGGATTTAAGACGAATGTATATTTTTCTTACTTGAGAATAAGTAAATTACTCTGAGGTAGCAATTTCAAGCGACTCAGAAAAAAAGAGAGGAATAAAAATCTTTTGGTCATAAATCTTCTAAAGAAAGAAATGAATAAGTATGCAGAAATATTCAGCAATGTAAATAATTCCATATTTAATAATAAACTTTATAATAATTCATTGGTTTAAATTTGTGGTTCAAATAAACTTTTAGGATCAAATTTAAGTAAGTGTACAAGAGAGTTTGCCTTCTGTTACTAGTAGCAATACACGTAAGCAAGTAATTCGACATGAGCAAATTCACTATGATTTAAATTCAGAAGGTGGAAACATTTCAAAATAAAGTCAAAAAGTAAATAAGACTAATGAATAAAAAAGAGCTTAAGCCACCAACACAATGGGAAAAAAGTTAAATGGTAAGATGACTACCTCCCTCTTCCTAACCAGAAAAAATGAATAAAAAAAATAATAAATGTTCCACGAAAAACAAATAATATCAAAACATTCAGAAACGATTAAGGAGTATATAGTTAACGACATCCGACATCGTTCCTCTTTAACTGTCACCGCAACTGAGAACCACTCAAAATGGAACATAGGCGTCGTTCTAAAATACATCTTGGGTGAGTCTTGATAGTACTTCTCTTCCACGAACATGCAGAATTTAAAACAGTTTCACGTTCGACTTAATGAATTCTAAGATATAATTTACATGTATCGACTTCAACTGCTTGATATAAAAGAAAAGAGATTGGGCATTTCAGTTTTGTGTTTTAAATAATAATTAAATAGA
Source organism: Latrodectus geometricus (assembly GCA_026290005.1). Taxonomy (NCBI): domain Eukaryota; kingdom Metazoa; phylum Arthropoda; class Arachnida; order Araneae; family Theridiidae; genus Latrodectus; species Latrodectus geometricus. The sequence goes on along the minus strand of JAPDSC010008210.1, from coordinate 34,933 downwards.
ATGCTGGGAATAAGGCGTTAAAACTTCTCATACAATGACATTTCGTACGCATCATACGCCCTTTAGAGCTCTCACCTGGTGACTTCCTAGTTTTTAGAGCCTATTACAGGGCTTATTTAAATACGAAATGTATGCAATTAAATAATATTGTAATATGTTCAAGTGCGATGATATTCATCAACGTCATATTACGCTTACTATTCGGTATAAGTGGTCTGAAGCAGAATAGAATAAATGCTCTAAAAGGAAATAAAAGTATCGATTATTTTGTGCAAAAATCAATCATTTTTGACATATTTATTTCAAATAATATCTTGAAGTTTTTTTTTTCTTAATTTAAAAGTAGAAATGGTCATTTTTTGAATTATATACGTAATTTAACAGATCAAATTTTACCACAAAACGTAAACTTTTGTATTAGAATACAAGGATAAGATATTACAGGAAAAAATATATTTCATAAAATAAAATAGAATGGATTGTTTGTTATCTTGTATTATTATCATTTAACAAGACATATTTCCCGAAATGAGACTTAAATTATAACGCTAAGAACTTCACTAAATTTCTTTTATAAGGATCTGAATTCATCAAAAACACATGCTTTTCCCAAAAGTGCAAATTTTGCAAATTGTTATTTGCTATAAATACAATTTTCTTTTAAACTCAAACTATTATATTTTCATTATTTTTGAAATATTTATTTTAATAATGTAAAAACGATAAAATGTGATAATTTTAAGGAAATTTTTAATGCACTATCTACTCATAATTAATTAAATTCCATAGATAGAAAAAGTAAGCGTTATTTATATCCCATGGCGGTGGAGCTCTCTCTCTCTCATTTGCAGTGTAGTGATGACGCTCCGATATATACTTATTCCATTTCCTTATAGGAAGTCTATTGTTATTTTCTTCCACTCGACTTAAAAAAGACAAGACAGTTCGTCTTCTGATTTCTGTTAAGAGAAAAATATCTTAGCTCGACATTGTAATTTGTTTCACAATACCCGATAGGGAAAACGCTTGATTCCGAGGTCTACCAGAACAATCGCCCAGCTTTATTCTGACCACACCAGGCCATAATGGACTTCATATCATGACAGACAACACTGCCAGATTGAAAATGGTAGGAACCCATTCCTTAAAACTGCCTTTATATAAAGAACCCATAGTCATCCAGGGTGGTACTGTAGATTTCGGCGTTGAATCAAGCACACAGATATGTTTTCCAGACTATGGTCAGAAAATAACACACTTAATATAATTCTATTCTACTGAACTTCATAATTTATTGCAACACAGTCCATCTTGTCTAGGAACGGAAACGAAAAACAGACCTCCCAGCTGAAGAAAATGAACTCTGACTCATCTTTCCAGAGAACTATTTCTTTTGTTCTGTGGTCCATGAATCTTCGCATGACATTTATCGATATGATTTATTGGATTTAACATTTGGCGATGCTACATGACCATAGGAATTGAACAGATGCATTTCCAAACGGATGGTATCAACACAACAATTTTGGATGCTTGTATGTAATGGCTCCTCGCAGATGGCAGTTAGGAAAGTATGCAATTCTTCCGGTCATCTGTACTTTTTAATCTCGATCACCCAATCTACAACATTTGATTTCATTCAGACAATTACTGTTTACCTTTCATTTACGAATCGTGGAGGCAACTGTTGGTTTTTGGTTTTTCAGCCAGCTGGAAATATCACGTATGAATCAAATATTTTTGAGATTCCTACTCGAAATTCAAGGAATGTTTTTACAAGAGAGAGCAGGCAATTTTATTTCAGATTGAGAATCCAAAGTATTTATGTTTCCTTCAAGCTTACTTTCGAACTCTTATATCAAGCTATTGTAAAAAGTAATTTCATATACTTTTAAATATGAATTAAATTATCTTAAGAAACTTCTAATAAAAAAAGGAAATTTAAAATTTTCCTGAATTCATTTTTTCAATTTCGTACACATTTTTATTAGTTAAAGCATTTATAGAATGTATAATAATATTTATAGCATTTAAGAACATTCACTAAAATTTGACACAATTTCTTCAACATTTTAGGAAAGTTTTACATCCCCAAAACAATTTAATTTTTCGTTAGTTCTAAAATGTGATCTATATTTTTAATTCTAAAATGTGATACATTTTACTAATACAAAATATTTATAATACATATTATATATTTAGATATAATTTTTTTGTTTGATTATTTTAAGTAACAGAAGCTAGTTAATATAAATAAACCCTTTCATAATGACGATTGTTGGCTCCGTAAGGTTCACTACATACAAAGATGGAGCAAGCGCTGACCGTCTACCCTATGTGAGATATTATAACTGATTAGAAAAAAGGCTTTTATAATACATAATGGTTTTTCAAATGTCAAATTGCAGATAGATAGTTTTAAACACATAAAATAAAAATATTTTCTTTAAAACAGATTCGGATTAATTTTGATGCGATTCTGCACATAATCTGGTATCTACATCTTTGACACAGCGAGAGAAATACTTGTGAAATAAACTTTAAAAACAAAAAGTGATCGCTTGCTAGCAAGGAGGAACTCGACTTTGGTTAAGTAGTGGCTTACAAAGCGCGCAAGAAGGTGGCACAACCCTTTCCTCCTTTATGAGAAGATTTATTAAACCCCGTCTCCTGCTGGTTCTTAAGTGAGACATCAGAAGCTCGGATTTATGGACCAACTTCAAATCGGATGAGTTTTCTACGCCTTCTATTTCATGCAGTGTCACTGTAGGAGCGAAACACTTTGTTACACTCTCCAGCTCTTCACAGGAGGTTCACGAGCATTAGGTGTGATTCATTAACGACCGACTCCATTTTATCAAACAGGTAATAAGGAGGGATGGCTTCAGGTGTTCGAATACAAGCTCACGTAAGAAACGAGTTGAGAAAAAAAATATAAATGAGGTTAGGCGCTACCTTTGAATGAAGTAGGAATTACAAATGAATCGTAACTCTGTGATTCAACGATGCATCATCATAAGGTAATTTCATCTGTCGAACTTACTAATAGGGGATCTCGTTTATCAAAATGCATACAAATTGACAATTAATAGGGTTGTAAATCAGATAATATACTTTGATACTTTTAACATAAGTTATCAAAGCTCATATTATCTCTATTGACCTAGATTAATAGAATTTGTTCCAGATTAATATGAAACAACATCGCAAAGTGTGTGAAGGAAACAAGAGTTTTTCGTAAGCTTATTATAACTATTTGCTTCATTGTCTCTGAGATTAAAAAGATGAGAGCTATCCATTTCTCTTGTTATCTCTAAACCCCACGAACCTTTTTAACTGCTTTAAGTTCTTAAATTCGAAAAATAAACCATATTCCAGAAAAGGAATTTCAGCCAATATGGAATGTTTTTCATAAGTCATTGCAAAAGAAAAAAAATGGCCAAAAGAATAAAATATTGATTCCTTCTTTTATTCCATGAATGATTTATTGAATAACTTGGGCTCGTTATTTATGTTACATTCTTAAATGAATAGTTTTAAGAAGTTAAAATTTGATCACAGAATTAAAAAGTTAAATATTAATATAACTATATAACTATGTAATATAACTATATTATTAACATAACTAAAGGAATTTACATATCACGCTATACCACGTTAAAAAAGTAAACTTAAATAAATCTAAAATTACTAACTGACAACCTTCTTTCACTATGACCCAACACCTCAATTCTTTTATTATTCTATTATCAAAATAAATATATTTTCTTATTTCTGTATACGTTTTAGAAGCAATACTATGTCTAAAAAAAATAGTCTTTTATATGAGGAAATTTGCCTCATATAAAAGACTACTATTCTTTAATTTACTATTTTTTAATATTCATATTAAAAGAAAAGTAAATTTTTATAGAATCTGAAAAAATAGATAAGTTTATTTATACTTTTAATAATATTTATCAACTCATATCATTTCCCTCAATAATAATTGGTTTTATAATTTTTCTTTTATTTATACAATGATAACTTAGTAATTGTTTGTTAGTAAATTAAAAGATCCATATAATTTAAAATTATAAATCAAATTTACTTAAAAAAAATTTTTTTTCTCCATTGTATTAATTTTTTTAGATATTTTAAAATCAATTAGGTCAAAGGAAGTAAATTGGAAAAATGTTTGGTAAAAAAATTACAATTTTTATCTATATAATATCGAAAAGTAAAAACACAAATTAAAGAATCCAGCAAAAAAAGATAATTCAAATCAAATTTAGGAAATTCATTGAATAATCTTTAACATTAAAAAGGCATTATTCATCAAGTCTAAGATATATATATATATATATATATATATATATATATATATATATATATATATATATATATACTTTTACATCGCAACATTTATTCAGATATATATATATATATAAGATTTAGGTTCAGATAACTTCATTAAACTGATACCAACATATATATGGTATTCTTGAAATTGTCTTTCATTTTATAAATAGCTTTTTATAGATTCATGGTGCTATGCTTTTCTTATTTCGTTTAGTGTAGAAACGATTTCCTTTTATCTTTCACTAAATATTTGACTTTCACTAAATAAATCTAGAATTAAATAAATTTATCCAGGTCTATTATAAGATTATCTTCTTGAGAACTGAAGATCCTAGGTTTGATTTTAACTACTATTGAACATGAATTTTCTGCATATACTTATAGTATATGCACTTAGGAAGTATCAAATTTATTCTTTGCGAAATATGACGCATGAATATAAATAATATTTTGTTTATATTCATGAATGTGAATATAAATCCTAGACTTGTTCCCTAAGAAAATTTCTCTCAGAATTTGGATTTGCTGTTGTTATTAAAGAGCATTTTGTCAGTTTTCAGTTCTTATGCTCATTATAACTTGGTGGCAAAAGTTCTGCGGTTACTAGTAACCAGTTTAAATTATGTTCTTGTTGCGAGCTATACACAAAATTGAAATAAAACAGATTACAACTTCAAAATTTGTGGTTTTCTTTTGCCTGCAATGCTGATTCCAAAGTTGGGCGGACTAATTAGTAGCCTAATACATCAACATTGAAGGGTTTTTGATTGGAAAACCCTTCAATACAACTGCAACAAATATGTTAGTGATTCTAAGAACTATACATTTCTAGTTATGTTTTATTATTACTCTCTCAAACTTCAAAACATTTATTGAATAATAAGGCATAAAATTATATTCAACAAATATATACATATGACATTTATTGTATTATATATGTATACATAAAATTTCTATTCAAAAACTGATATTGAACTTTTTTATAACTAATTATATTTTATTGTTTTCAATACGTGCTATTTACTGCATTTTAAATTCAATTTAATATTAAAATATTATTTAAACCAAAGTAACTGATAATTCGAGAAAAATGTGTCAATAACTCTTGCATCAGTATGGAATAATAGTCTCAGCATTATCCTAGTTTTTAAATTGATAGAACTCATGAAAATAACGTGGAAATACGCAGAGCATAATTTGAAAATAATGTAACAAGAAAATCCTTGAAGACAAGAATTATTTAATCTAATCTCTATTAATTAAGTTAATGTTTCAACTACTTCTTAACATAAAAGTTCTTAAATATAAGAGAACCTTTTTTTTGTTTCAGATAACAGAAAATCCCCTATCCTTCATTGTATGCCATTTCTTCATTGATTAAACTAAGATGAAACATTTTTATTCTATTGAGATTAAGCGAAAAATGTTTTCCTGCTTAATGTCGCATGGGAAACTGAAAAAAAAAGAAGCTTAATAGAATCAATTACTCGAGGCCCGCTTTTCATTGTGTAAACACATGGCCAAATTAATATGAACTACAGTTTAACAAACGCTTAAAATATACAACGATGAATTTAAGAGAAAATAATAGCTGTTGTTAATGAATTTTAATTTTAGTTCGATACTTAATTGTATATGTAATAGGATATATGTGTATATATGTGTAATACATAACACATATGAGATATGCGTAAAACTCTAGAACTATTGTTATGGGTCAAATATGAAATGACCATATGGGGATAAAATAAATAATTAAAAGTATATATACAAGAAGTTTCAGTTTAACGGAAAGAAGCCATTAAAAATTCATTAATATTTATGAGCAACATGACATTTATAAGCAAAATGATAAAATTTATTCTTGAAGCATCCTATATTCCTAACATCTTAGAAAATCACAAGTATTTATTATTACCTTCAGCTTACATTCACAGCAGCTAAAAATAACTAAATAACGATCTGCAAATCATTAAATAACATAAACTAGAAAAAAGTTATTAATGTCATAGAGGCTTTAAAATTGTAAATTAGACAAATTTGTAATAAGTACCTGCCATATATGTATATATAAATAATAATTTCGGCTATAGGTTTGGAATAAGATCATATTTATTCTTTACAAAAATACAAAGAAAATGTTTTAGGTTCGCAACTATTTGACTCAATTTGTACATAGTATAAAACAAATATTTTTATATGTACTTAAGCATTTTATGAATAATTGGGTAAATTTTGTGACAATTTTTTTTTTAATTTTTTCGTGATTTGTCATTTTGCCGCATAAGATCGGGTAATTAACACTCTATATTGTATATAACTTTTTCTTGATTCTATTCCTGATTATTAATGCCTCCTATTAACTATTCTTACCTCTACTCTTATAATTATTTACAGCTAAATCAATTTTCATATGTAATAAGTATTTGAAATCAGATTGAGTACAGTTAATGAAAAATCAGCCATTTATATGAAAAAAACACCTTAATGGCTTAATACTTAAAAATTTATTGAAAGAATATATATATTTGAATAATAATAAAATATTGTTTGAATGACATCATTTATTAATTTAAAAGATAAAAGCTAAAGGAAGCATTTTTACAATAAGAAATTAGTTAAAAAAATAGTTTTGTATTTTGATATGTTTCTGATTTTTGTTTGAAATTTCTAAATACTTTTGTATAAATATAATTTATATAGAATTATACATGTAATATAATATTTCGTGATATTATAAATGTTTTAGATGTAGCAATTTTTTATTTATTTTTAGACTCAGATATAAAAAAAACATTTAAATTGTCCTTGCCGATTTAAATCGGCAAGGACGATTAACCATAAAGTGGATTTATGATTTATTTATATTGCTTGCATAAGCAATCAAATATTAATATTTAATGTGCTTTACATGCTATATGAAATAAATTTATCTTTACTTAATGATTAATAAGTATTTATTTTTTAGTACGGGGTATCAAGAGAGACAAATCTCCAATAATATATAAAATAACTAATCCCACAAAGATATTGGCCAAAATTTCCTTTCCTACAGCTCACTGAAGAGCTAATCCCAATGACAAATTTACTTGTTTTTGATGGGTGGACAAAACTGTATATTCAGCATTATTAATGAAAACGATTATTTGTTTAACTCACAGACTACTTATAAGTAAAATAAAGTAAATTACACATGATCTCAACTGTAACGAAAAAAACAACCATTTTATGGTTAATAATAAAAATAGGTCACAAAATGATATTTTTATTTTAATTTAAAAAATTGCAATTATTCGTCAAGTATGGTCTGTTTTTCAAAACCACAAGTCTCTAAATTTTTGTTATACCTAAGATTAAATATTAACACAGAAAACTTTCTAACACACACACGTACATAATTGTTGACTTCCTTGTTTCGTATTTACAACCGATATTACTATTATTACATCAAAAAGAATGGCTGAGCAATCTTGCCCGATATTCGTCTGATGTCTCCATCAATATTCGAACACATTCATATGCATACTTCGGCTGATTCCTATCTTTCAAAAATGAGCGATTAATTCTTCAAACAAGCCGTGACCTCTGGCTTCAATGTCGCGATAGCAAATCATCGTGGGCAGATTGACAAGCTGCCGTCACAAGCCATGACGAGCTCAACTGTCGCAAACGCCAAACTTGAATGACAAGTTCGAATGGGAAAGAGGGAATGCCTGTTTAAGGCGAGGCGAAAGCGGACAAAAAAAAAACGTCTGACCGAGAAAACAAAGTTTCCTCCGAAAATACATGCCATAAACAGGTGACAATCCTAACTCGTAAGTAGTAGGAGTTTTACAAAACCATCATTATCCCACACACGTAGTTTTTCAAACAAAATTCTTCTAACGGGAAGGCACAACGCATAAGTAAACCTACGCTGTTTTTTAAACTGAAAAATTAGGGATTCTTCCTTTATTTATTTCATTTTCTTTATCATCCTGGAACGTTTAGTGGCGTAGGTTGCTCTTTGTGGCAACGGGATCTATTAATAATAAAGACCGTGGGGGTACTTTCGCTAATATTATTTATATTCTTCCTACTTGGATCGTTTCAACCTGCCCTTGCTCCGTAACAATAGTTATTTGGCTGTGGGAGGAATTTTATTGGTAAATAACTCTGTCAGCAAATGACTTCATACATAGCCCGTTTACTTATCACGATTGTCAACGGAAAGAAACTGTGTAACAATGTGCGTGACTCCTTCAATATTTTAAACGTCAAAGTCTTAAGCAAGTTTCTAGAACGAAAGAAGAAAAATTTATGTACAAATATTACACAAATTTTTGCAAATGATAAATAAAACATAGTGAAAAATTATATACAAATTTTAAAAAATTGCTTCCTATTAATAATATTTGCATAAAAAATATGTTAATTTCATACTTTCAATAAGTTAAATTTTATTGCGAATGTGAGGTGAGACTATCATATATAAATCACCACACTCACTAGTAAGACCATTTTTCCTTAATGATAGTTTTGTAAAATAAAATTTTAAAGATTATGTTGAAAGATAAGCTCACAAGCAGGTATTTTAATGATAACAAATTTGAATAAATCAATAATTGTAAAATTCGAAGGAGAAAACCTATTTATAAATTGTTTTTGCAGTATGTTTGCAAAAAAATGCAAAATTTTTCCAATTTTTTTCTTCAATAACAGCTATAATTGAAAATATTTTTAATAAATTTCAATTAGTTTTACTATGGGGTGTGTTTTCATGGAAGGATTAATCTTAGAATTAAAAACATATATATATTCTCGAGCCAATAATTACAAAAGTACAAGTATTGTTTTTCATAATCTTGTATCATTACTCCTTGAGTTTATTCTGCAAAACATCTCAGTAACAGAGAAGAATAGTGTTGTACAAAGGATGTGACTAAAAATATGTAATCTAAAAACCAAAATCAGCAAAATAATATGTAACGAATACATAGCCCGTTTAGCACAAATCAATCCTTTAGCACAAATCAAACTTAGAACAAAACTACAATTACATAGGATGATTTACTTAGGAACAAAGTAACTACTATGTTTAAAAAATTAAGATATAAATAAATGTATAACTATTAATGCAATAAAGTTGACAATTGCACATCAAATCAAGACACAAAATAATGATATTTAAATATTAGAACACACAAATATAAATACAATTTTAATATTAACAATAGGATACATGAACATTTTCAATACAGTTAAAAAAATAGTAATTTTAGAAATTTTCATAAATATATGATGTTAAAGAAGTCTTTTTAATTTATAAACTCGTGTGTATTAGATATACAAAAATTACATGGAAGGTTTGCTGCAGATTTCCCAACCAGCTTTACATATCATATGTAAATCTCTAAAAATTTCAAATACTTTTCTCTGAGCTGTTCTTTTTTAAGATCTTCTTAAAAAAGTTATTAAACTTCAAAATAAGTTAATTTTTATTTATAAATACATCTCACATTAAAAGAAATTTACATTTTTTATTTGAAGTTTTAATAAGATCAAAAATTATTACCAAGATACAATCATAATCCTAAATATGTAAACAAATACATGTTTTGTTTATTTCTGCTGTTTAGTATTATAATACGGAATTAATTGAGAAAATTTACAGTTATAAAAGAACAATAAGTATAAGTTTTTATTTTTTGTACTTTGTATTCAATTTTTAATGAATGAAAATTTCCAGAACCAGAAACAAATATTGTTCTTCCTCATATTTTCAATTCATAATAATTTTTATATTTTCAAAAGTTTCCATAATTTCTGTAATACTATACTTAGGTTATAATAAATTAATACAAAAGTTGTGGCATCGAAATTTTTGGAAAACCTAGCTAAGATCTTAAAATTTGGAAAAGTGAGATCTTTCTTCTAAATTTAAATAGACATTTAACAACGTTTAAAGTTCTGGGATATTGTCAAAAATTTCCTTATCGCTTCCTTCAACAATTGAAACATTTTCATTTCAAAAGTTATGTAGTATATTATTTATCATTATTCATGATAAATGATTCAAAAATAGCAAAACTTCATAAAAAAAGAACAATTGTTTCATACTCTCTTTTCAAAAATAATAAAACAATTTGAGAATTTTTCAATGAACTTTCTAAAAATTAACCAAATATTGCAATTATTTAACATTTTATAAGCCTCTAAATTGAACTTAAATGCTATAAAATTATTGAACATTTACAGCGTATACTTTTAAAGTTTACTTTAAAAAAATTCTACGAAACCTAAGGAATTTCATGATATACCCTTTTAACTTCATAAAGTATTGAGAACTTTCCTTAAAATTCAATTATAATGTTAAAAATCTCCATTTATTATCTATTAACGAATTTCGTAACACAGTAATTCAATTACTGCATTATAATCCATAAAACATTATAATATAACCAAACTATATAAAACTCCCCCAATGCTTCCAGTGAAATGTAAACAAAACATACAAAGTCAATCTAATTTTCTGGTAGTTATGTTTTTTATTTTTGACTCTTAATTTCATTTTTTGCATTTGAAAAACAAACTCAATGAAAACATATAATTCAGAGTAGATTCCGAATGCAATTCGAGGTCGATTCAAATTCGAGGTAGAATGGTAGAACGGAAGTAAAAAGCACTTTTCAATTAGCTATCAGTTAGGCATTCTATTGGTTGATATGCAAAAGCGGCAATGCAGAAATATGTTCAGAATCATTGAAGAAAGTTTGACTTTGTTATACATTTTGAAAACTCTTATTGCTAAAACCATTTTATATGTAATCTCATACTATTAAAAACTTTGGAAGTTTTCTTCCATGCTCTGTTCCTCCTTAAACAACAAAAAATTGTTATGTCAAGTTTAAATTTTTGATTTTATTTTTAATATTATTGAAGCATTTGAATTGCATTAAGATTATACTTTTTCTTTTCTTTGTATGACATTTAATAATAAAAATCTAATGTATGACTCACCTCAACAAAAAACTTAAGTGCTTAGTCATTTTCGGCTTAAAAGGTAGTCACATTTCTTCTTATTTATTTTAAAAAATAAGCTCAGCCACTGTGATGTCTACGTTTCAATCTTTTACCTTTCACGATCGAAGTGGGCAGCACTTTATTGGTAAATAATTCTGTCAGCAAAAACTGCAAGATGCCTTCTATTTTTTTTTTGTTTTGTTCCTTTTTTTGTTCAATCAATGGATTCAGCCATTGGCAGCTAAAAGAATTGACAGATTTACGATCCTTGGCGCTGAAATTTATGACAGCGGATCCGCAATTACTCTTATAAATGACTAATTAGAGTTTGTCCGCTTTATAGCTATCTTACTCATTCGAACTAAGTGGCATATGGGCTAGGTGCCTGGCGGAGGTGTTTTTCTGCAATCGAACACCTGTAGAACATGCACTTTTGCGGAGGTTGTCTTTTACTGTTTAACGACAATATTTTTGGTAAATGTTGGATCTAAAACTATTTAAAGACGAATACAGAGCAATTATTGTAGAAAAAAAACGGAGGTATACTTTTCGAATTCATTGTTTTGCGGCATAATTTTTTCCACAAGTAAGTACTAACTTAGGTAAAAACCACTGATGATATTTTGATTAATAATAATGCATTTTAAATTATATTCTTTTTTTTTCTTGAGT